>JANVCC010000037.1:1244921-1274977 GCA_025345505.1 Todiramphus chloris collaris
CCTCTCCCTCTCCCTCTCCCTCTCCCTCTCCCTCTTCCTCTCCCTCTCCTCTCCTCTCCTTTTCCACCCTTTCCTTTATTATTTTTTTATTTGAAGGGAGGAACATTCTTTGAGACTAGAGATGCTTGTAGCTCTTCATGGTGCAGGATACTCTGAAATCTTCAATTGGTCTTGACTCTGTCTTTTAAATCAGGATCTTAACAGAGAAACAACAACCTGATTGGGACAGTGGATGAGACTTTTGGGCACAGTGTTGGAGAAAACAGTAAATCAAAGGGTCAGATGAAAAGAGATGGGTGTAGTATCACTTGAGTTCTAGTTCTTCGGGGGACAGACAGTTTTGAGCAGTAACTGAGGAATATCTCAACCTCCCCAATCAGGAAATCAAGTCTAAAACTGCTGAATATTTGGGTGCCCAGGACTGTCCATTGCAATGAGAGCACAATATGCAAAATACAGCATTGAAACAGAAGAATTGATTGGACAGACTGAATCAGTATTTCATTATTGCTTATTTAATAGGTGGGGGTTTTATCAGTTTATGTTTAAATGCATTAAATTATAATTTCCCCGAGCACTCACTATCTTTGAGTCAAACTGATACCCATTGTGATGGTTCTTTTACAAACAGTAGGAACATCTTCCTTACAAAAGGCTTTTGACCATGTTTGATCAGCCCAGCTCAGGATATTGGGATCAATCCAGGCCATTGATGGTCTCAAGCCATTCCGATGCCTTCAGAAGTTGGTGTTGAAGTAGGTTCTGAGCATCCTTTTCCAGCTCATCATGAGCTGTATTTTTATTTCCTGCCCACAGTATTTCCTGCAATTCAACAAAGGCCTTTGTGGAAGGTTTGGCAATAGCTTAGGCAATCTTGAGGTCCATTGTTTGAGGACTCTGGCCTTAGTTTTTAACCTAGTGGGTCCGCTGTTATCTATTGCTAGTAAAGTCTGTTCTCATCCCAAACATAAAAAAAAAAGAAAATTAAGGCTGAGAATTCCTTCTCTGCATTCCTGCCAGAGGACAGGCTTCGCTAGCAAATTGACTTGTATCCACAAAACCAGTGTGGCAAGATACCGTATGTGGTAATTGTATGCACTGTTCAAAATATTTTAAATGAACTTGTTCTTACAAAGAAATAAGTTATGAAGTTAACTTTTACATGTGTGTGAATAATTAAACTATTGTCACTACTCTGAATTATCATCTATTGTTAACTTACATCATTAAATCTTGCTTCTTTGCTAAAGAATAATGAAAAATACACTTAATTAACAGTTATTGCAAGCTTGAGGCCATTGATAACACAGTTCTCAGACTGAATTTCACAAGTGTGTTTTGTACTTGACTTGAAATTGCTGTTTTATTCTAAAGCCCTGCACAGTGATGTGGGCATAACAAATTTTTGTATCACAAGAACGAACTCCCTTAGTAAATTATGTCACTGTTGGTTAAGATTAGGTTGCTACAAGCAAGCAACTCAAGTGGTTGGGTTTTTTTGGTCTTTTTATTTTTTTTTCCCTCCAGTGTGGAGGGTGGAGTTCTGGTTTGAGCCTGCTGTTTTAGTTGCTTTTAGCAAATTTAGGAAAGGCTTTTGCTGCGTGCCAAATCTGACAAAATCCCACCCCCTTTGCCTCGCAGCTTCACTGCACCAATGCTCCAGAAGATTTTGGGGGGGTTCTATTAACAGTTCCCTGAGGAAAGTGGCTCTGATTAATTTCCTTGTTGTTTCGATTACAGAGGTGATGGGGTTTTGGTTTGGTTTTGTTGGTTGTTTTTTTTCTTGCCTTGGATATTGTTAAAGAGGCTTGCCAGCACTGTAAAGAATGTGCTGCGTTCTTCAGATGAAATAAGGCCAATCAGTGGAATAATGAGGAAAGTAATATCTCCCTAGAGAGTCTGATTGGGTTTTCATCAAATCAGCCAACCTTTTCCAGTCATTTACACCAACGTTCACTCCATGCAGGGTGTTAGGATGCCTCAGATTCTCTCCTCCTTTTAAATCCCTTGTGATTATTACTGATAACTAAATAATTGGGATGAGGCAAATGTATGTATATTGTATATGTTCTCCTTTTAAAATTAATTATTTTGCTCTTTTTTTTTTTTTTTTCCCCCCCACATATATTTAAAATGATTCTGATACCCTGGAAGCTATTCCAAAGAGGAGGATATGCAAGAGCTGGAGATTTATTCCTTTGTGACACTGAATGTCCTTTTATTTGTAATATGTGGGGTAGTCTCCCCTGAATGGAAGGATACCTACGGTTAAGACAACAATCCCATGACAAGATGCCCAACTCTTGTTGTTAATTAGAGCTCAACATATTTATTTTTATTTATTCATTAATTTGCCTTTCCAAGATAAACCTCTAAAATGAGCCATATAATTTATTGAGGAGGGAGAACAATAGTTGCCAGCATCTCCCCTTATTTTGTGTTTTTTGCCAAGAGCACAATGTTAAATGCAGGAGGAGCACCTAACTCCTGCAAGAGAACCACAGTTTCTTTCACTCATGTGGAATTCAAAGGAAGAATGTGGTCATTTCAGGTTTGTGCATAGCTTATGCAGGTAGTTTCTTGCTCTCCCTGTTTATATCAGGAATCTCTTCTGAAAAATTTAAGGTTTCTGGCATTGGGGCAGATCCTCCCATGGTGCAAAACAGCTTGGTTCTACTGACACCAGTAGCTGTGCTGACTTAAGCTCTTTGAGTGTTTCATATGTCATTAGGTAGCCAGGGCTGCTGTTCACATGTCACTATCTATCCAGGGCTGCTGTTCATACATCACTAGGTAGCCAGGGCTGCTGTTCATATGTCACTGGGTAGCCAGGGCTGCTGTTCATACGTCACTAGCTATCCAGGGCTGCTGTTCATACATCACTAGTTAACCAGGGCTGCTGTTCATATGTCGCTAGGTAGCCAGGACTGCTGTTCATACATCACTAGGTAGCCAGGGCTGCTGTTCACACGTCACTAGGTATCCAGGGCTGCTGTTCACACGTCACTAACTAGCCAGGGCTGCTGTTCATAGGTCACTATCTATCCAGGGCTGCTGTTCATACCTGACTAACTAGCCCTTTCCTATGAAGCCAGGACCTTCTGGTCACGGAATGAGAGAGAGGCAGCAGCACGAACAATGGGGGAGGCTGCAGAGCTGTGCTGTTTAAAAGCATTTGCAGACTAAAAGTTGCAGTCAGCCTATGGCTGGCTGGAGTTGCTGCATACCTGGCTATGCAGTGACTGAAATAATGAGGACTCTTGTTTTCCTTCCATGCTGGGTAGTGCCCTGTGCTGTAGAATGGACTAAAAGAAAGCTGATGTCCTGGCCAAGTTATTTTTCTTCTGTGGCTGGGAGAGGCAGAGACAGAGTAGCCTCATTTCACACAACCACATTTATGGCATCTTTGACAAGCTCCTGGACCACATCAGGCCTGATCTGATTACATCACTAAAATTAACATGGTCTTTGGATGTTTTACACAGCAATCTGGGAGGCATTTATTTCCTGCCATTGCGGGACACACACACACACACACACACACACACACACACGACATGTTTAGCATGTGAAAGTTTTCAAAATTAACTGAGTTCCATTCACACCAGTCCTCCCACACTGCTCAGCAAATGATTCAAAGCCTTCAGCGTGATTTCATCTGTGCAGACTCTAATCCACTTACTTAATGAAATACATAATTAACATATTATAATTGCAGTAAAGATGGTTTTGACAGAAATCATTTCCCGTATCTAATACCGTGGTAATTTAATCTGTTCCCCACTCCCTAACACGACCCTCCGTGATTAAGTTTCATAAGAATTTTTTTGATTGATTGATTCATCTGACGTGCCTGGGCCCTGCTAAAGGAGTGTCTGTCAGTTTACAGAGCCACGTGATGTTGTGGCAGATGGTTGTGGAGAGGCTCTTTGCGCTGTCTCCCTGTGTGGTCTTTTTTTTTCCTTTCTTTTTTTTAATGTCCTTTTTTTTTTCTCCCCTCTTTCTTTTTTTTTTTGTTTTTTTGTTTTTTTCCCCCTAAATGCCCTGATAATCCAAATACAGCAACTCTGATCCACTAAATCGCTACACGTTTTTATATGCTGTCTTTTAGTTGTGTGTATAGTTATTAAACTCGGCAAGGCAGGATGTGTTAAACTAGGAGGTCTAAATCCTAATGCTGTCATTCACTTCCACAATAAAACAACCCACACAGATACTTTTTATTTGATTTTTCTTTCTGTTTGTTTTCAACACAATCTCTCTAGTCTGTCATTCACTCTCAGGCAGTTAAAAGGGCCAGGAAGCAAAGTTATACAGACCTTCTCAGCTAAATATCACTTGTTACCTGCAGGAATATATGGGGAACATTATCAACCACTGGCTTTTCAAGGCAGACTCAAACGGCTGCTCTCTTGATATGGGTCATGACTCATGAGATAATATCCAGCAAAAGGTCTGTAGCAAATGATTACTTCCTTTTCATAGACTGAAACCCCATTTTTTTTTTTTTTTTAATGCCATCAGTCTCCAGGAAACTCCATCCTGGTGATATTATGAAAAAAAAATAAAATCCCAAAGTGGGGGGATGTTGGATAACTTCCACTGAGACAGACCAAACCATCTGTCAGTATAAAGCATTCTCCTCTCACCTTCCCCTTACACCACTCTGTGCTCCAATATATCTTTTTCCATCTCAGGTTGGCTTCTTTTATGGTAGGAGCTCAACCAATGCTGTTCAATGCTGCCTTCAGCAGCTCTGAGAAAAAGCAAGTAGCTGTCTGTGTTTGGGATGGAAAGACAAAGACTTGCCACTTCCAGGGCAGCCAGTCATTGTTAGAGCTGAGATTCCAGCCACTTACCCTAATTAGGTGCTCAGCTTGGACAAACAGACCATCCTGTTGCAGGTTTGGCCATTGGTGCCTGAAAATTTTGTTATCTGCATCTAGGGATATGGGCTGAAGTTGCACCAGGGGAGGTTTAGGTTGGATATTAGGGAAAATGTCTTTGTTGAGAGAGTGGTGAGGCCTTGGAACAGGCTGCCCAGAGAGGGGATGTAGTCACCATCCCTGGAGGGGTTCAGAAAACCTCTGGATGTGGCACTTCAGGCCATGGTTTAGTGGCCCTGATGATGTTCAGTAGATGATTGGACTTGGTGGTCTTTAGTAGATGGTTGGACTTGATGATCTTGAAGGTTGTTTCCTTAATGATTCCTAGAACCTTAATGATTCTAGGAGGTTCCCTGACACCCTTAGCAGGGCTAGGGGCAACATTTGCTCTTTGAGGCTTGCTTTTGTTTGCAAAAGGGTCTGCACAGTGAGGGGGCACGGGGCTGTAGTGTAGACACTTGGGCCTTCTCAAGAGGCTAGATAGGAGGGTGACAGATGGGTTGGTTTGTGTGAGCTGGTTTGCCCCAGGGACAAGGTGGGCATGGATTTTTCAGGATCTCTGTTTTGGAAGAGAGCAGATGAAGGGTGTTTAAACTCTTTAAAGTCCTTAAAAGCCTCTCTGATGAGGTGAGGCAGCATCAGGGTGTCAGGAAAAGTAATCCACAATCACCAGAGGTTTATGTCCAAAAAGGAGCCAGAGGAGTCCTTTTACTTTATTCAAATAAAGGGAGAGGCCATGGGGCATTCCCCTGGGGTCTCTCAAATTTTTGGAGGATGCAGCCTCCTTTTTATCCTAATTTCCCATCCGCTTTTCCCTCTCTCTTTCTCCATTGGCTGAGGTACTTGAGTGGTACAGACTTCTTGGAACGCTTAATATCTAAGATTCCCTTTTAATGTATAACCCCATCCCCGCTTTTTTTAATCCCTTACAGAATTTATGGCTCATCCCATTGTATCTAAATTTCATTCACCAGCAGACCTACAGTTTATATGCAAAGACAAATCTCATTCCATTCTTCAATCAGTTGAATCCATCCTATTGTTCTTCTAGTCTCTTGGTGCTAGTCTTTTCTACAGCAGGCCCACAGCTTGTTTTTTAAAGACAAACCTTCATTCCTTACAAGGGTGTGATAATGGCAGCAGAAACTCGACTTTCATGGCACAAGATGCACCAGGGCTGACATCAAAGCAGGGGGGCAATCCCTTGGGGTCACCATGTGCTTTGCAGTTGTACTGATTTGGGACACCAGTTGATGCCAGGCAGGTTGGCACTGGGAACAGTACCACAGGGCCATTCCCAGCCTGCTGGTGTGTAGGGTGCTGACTTCAGTGGTTTATGACTTTTTAAGAGCTGAAGTACAGTGCAGGCACAGCAGTCGCGGTCAGCTTCTGCGTGCTGTCATGCCCCAGCTCCTGGAAATGTTTTGAGAAGCAGTCCCTCGGCTCTGCTGGTCAAAAGGTGGATGAAGGTGGTGAAGTTGTGAAGAGTGAGTGAATCTTTTTTCTTCCTGTCAGGCTCAGTCTTAATTTTTTTGCTTTCCCGTAACTGCAGATAGTCTCCTAGGGTCTGGTGAGCAATGTTGCTTCTGTGTCAGGGCAGAGCCCTTGATCTTCAAAAAAAAATTGCTGGACGTGGTTGCAAATTGCAGCATTCATTCTGTTTTACACCTGGAACATCCAGGCGGGTGTATTCACTGACAAGGAAGGTAGAGACAGTAGAAAATAACAGAAGATAATTTACTGACCATTTTCGCTTGGTTTTGTTATTGCACTTGATAATAAGTTAAAGGTGACTCAGGCTCCAGCCTCTGGGATGGTCGTAACGCACCAACGGGACTGGAGGTAGAGCTGACCCGCCTGTCCCGCTGACCTGTGTCCTTCTGAACATTAGATCTTGGGAAAGTGCTTCTGACAGAAGCCTCCATTCATAGAAGGCTCAGTCTTCTTCCTGGTAGGAGGATATGTGAATCATTTTTGATGATGTGAGGCCGCGTTTAATTGTGTTGTCTTTCATAAGCTGAGGGAATACCAGCGCCTGACAACATTTACTGGGTCTGTGGGGTTTTTTTCTTAGATGATGCAAAATGCAGCCTAGTCTTTCAGTTCAGTGGTGGTTTTAATGCTAATAGGGATTTCAGTGCCTAATTTCTGTTGATGAGCTGGTGCATTTGTGGCAGTTTGTTTGCCTACCAGTTCTCCCTGACCTCAATACTGCTGGTGTGTTTGCATAAAAACGTATGGCAAGGTTATGGTTTTCTATGGCACATCTAAATCTGCCTTCTCTCCTAGTGACAGGTTGCAAGGGCACTAACCCACAAAAGCTCTGCTTTCCCCATCAAAGAGTGAAACACTTACCTGGGAACAGCTTGAGCACAGAGTGCGAGATGAATTAAGAGCCATTGATATAAAAGGAGGAGGATGGGGGTTTGGGGAGAGGAAAAAAAAGAAGAAAAAAAAAAAAGGAAAAATCAAACAGTCAGTTTATTAGCACCCTGGCACAGAAGCACAAGAGTGGACAATATACCCACCCACCCACAACTCCCAGCCAAACCCATCCTGAGGTCAAGGATGGCACACCAAATGTTGCACATCAGCTCCTGCATCCGAGTCAGTGAACTCACTGAACTTGACTGAAATTCCTGTTGGAGCATTTTCTTTTTCCTCCGAGTGTGAAGGGAGGGGGAGGCTCCTTTGTGAGTGGCAAGTGTACATGAACACCACCACATCAACTGCCAATATGTTATGAGGCCTTGGTAACAATCTGGAGTCTCTGGGGAGCTCTGCTGCAGTTCAAGTGAGTATCAGACAGAGAGAAAACAATTTCTGGTGCCAATAATGCAGCACAGATGAAAAATGTTTTAATATTTGAAGCTGCTTTATGGCAGAAGCAATGACAGTGATGGAGTCAATGTCAGCTTTTTTCCTTTAAATGTCATCTTTCGTCTATGAGTTTTTTCTGCTCTGGAGGCATGCAAGCCTGATGCTGACTGTTTGCAACCATTGATCATTGATTTTATTCTAAATGGAAAGCTTGCCAGAAGACTAGAAATTCTGGAATTTATTAGGATTTCTTTAAGAGGCACTTTAGCTCAACAGTTCTCATTACTGTCTTTACAATGTTACTTATTTTTCTTTTTATGTCATATGATTTGTAAAGGGTTAGTACTCAGAGAACAATATACGATTAAACCATTGTGCATGCTGGAGTTGCAAGCTTAGAGGGGGAAAAAAAGGGATACTAAGGAGGTCTAAGCACATATCTGAGTGTTAAACAGCTAATGTCTCTTCAGAACCAGCAGCTCTATTTTGAAATCTGTGGACACGATTTTTATTAAACAGCAGCTTTGATTAAATAGGGTCACTCTTAAATACATAAATAAAAGGGCTGAACCATCTCAATATTCTGACATTTAGGGCATAAACAACGTACTGTACGTACCAAATAGCAGAATGTAATGCAAGTTTGTCTCGTTAAACTAATACTACCAATGGGCAAAAATGTCTTGGACTCTAATAGCTCTTCAGTGGATTTATTTACAGTGACATTATTCTGAACATGCCAGCTAGGGGTGGTTTAAGGCTTTATTACATATTAACATTTGACATATTTGTCTGCTTATGTGTGAGTGATTTTTTTTTTTTTTTTTTCCCCCTCTTTTGGTTAAAAAGAATCCATTTACGATTATACAGTAGGCTAAATGTTTTCAGTTTGTGATATGTTTCCATTGGCACAAGACTAGTTGAAACAGGTACTTTAGCTCTTGGCTGACATGCCTGACATTCAAGCTTTATTACGGAGCAGTGTACCCAGGGAATGTGAATTATAGTGAGTATCAGCCTTGGCCTCCTAAAAGCATCATTCAACCTAGTTGATTATGGAATTTACTCTGGAATTTGGGTCTGATGATCCATCTACTGCACTGATGCTGTTTATTTGTTTAGTCACAAATATTTTGCAGACCAGACAAAGGGAAAATCATAGTGGAAACCAGTCTGGTTGAACAGCAATGACCAGGGCAAACCCAAATCTTGCAGGGTAAGCAGTCAGTAGTAAAGTTTATGGCCACTGTGTAGATACAACTAATTCTGGCAGACCCTTTAATAAACCACCAAGTGCAGCACTTGAAATGTAAGAGAAAACTTTGTGGAAAATTAAAATGACCATCTGCAATGTTACTTTAGAGGCTGTAAATGGAGTTTCTGGTGTAGTGGGGGTCTCTGGTACCCCACTAATCAAGTTGATTGTAACCTTTAATGAACTTTTCCTAATCTGCAACGCCAGATATAATGCAATGGTTGTATTGCAACTGGGGTAGAGGAACAGCAAAATAATACCTGCTTGCCTCAACACTGCTGCACGGGCCATATCCCCACGTGCTTGTTCTAATACTTGTTAATGGGTGTGTTTCTCTGCAGTAGTGAGGCTCAGGTGATAAAAATGGCATATTTTCTCTTGAAAAATGGCATCCTTTCTCTTTATTGGTGGATAACCTCTGCTTACTTCTGCATAGACTATTGCCACCAAAAGGGCTTGTTTGGAGTTGGTCTATACCAAATGATATATATGATTTTTCCTGTTGGCATATTTTCTCTTCATTGGCAGATAACCTGTTGTTGAGGTTTTGGGGAGTTATTCTGTTTTCCTTCTTCTCTTAAAGAATTTTTCCATACTTGTTTGTCAAGGAGGTAAATTGCTGTACTTAAGAGAGACAGAAGGACCTGGCCACAGGGGGAGGGGTCCAGCCTGCCGAATAAAGGGGGTTGGGTGGAGCCCCTAGGGCTCTTGTTTTGATCCCTGCATTCGAGGTGAGGAGAAGCTGCCCTCGTGGTGCAGAGACCTCATCCCCACTGCCCCTCCTGCTCTCCTTCTACCCCTGCTGCCTCCCGAGGATCCGGAGGAACACCGGGATCAGCTTGGAGAGAGGTCGTCCCTGCTGCGTTTCCTGCTGTTTCTCCTTCTGCCCCTGCTGTCTCCCGAGGACCCTGCTGAACACCAGGATCGGCTGCCCAGGCGGGTTCGTGACGCGGGCTTTCCGTCGGCCATTGCCACGTGAGGCCTGAGCTGGCTCCGGAGCGGCGGGGAGACCATCGCGCCCTCCCTGCTCACCGGGACCCCCCGAGAGGCTGGGACTGAGTTCCTGGTGCTGTTTGCTGCTACTGCCGTAGTTATTGTTGTTTGTTTGCCTTGATTTATATATATATTTAGTAAAGAACTGTTATTCCTATTCCCCATCTTTGCCTGAAAGCCCCTTAATTTCAAAACTATAAGCATTCAGAGGGGAAGGAGTTGCATTTTCCATTCCAAGGGGGGTTCCTGCCTTCCTTGGCAGACACCTGTCTTTCAAACCAAGACAGATTTTGGCAACCAGCGTGGGGCTTGAGGGCATCGAGAGGAAAGAGTGAAAAAAGGAATAACAGTTACTGGGTAATCTAGTTCTGTGTGATGAATACTGCAACCTTGTTTAGCAGCACCATGTGGTCTGGCCTGCCCCGGTTCGCAGGGCACGTGGTCGTGGCTGTGTTCCTCCCCTTTGAAGCTCCTTTTCTAAACATGGATCCCCTGACTAAGGTCACTGTGGCTGTTATCCAGTTTGCACAGTGGGTTGATAAAGTGAGGAATTCATGGGTTTTCGACTTCCTCTGAAGTGTGGGCAGATGGATATAGGGCTATCACACACTAAGCATATGTTTCTGGTGTTATATGAAAAATGGTACCTTCTGTGAGGAAATAACACCATTGAACTTTTCTCCCAACCTTTCAACCAGTTCTTTGGCCCTACTCCACCGGCTTTTGAAGGGTTTAGATTTCCCCTAGATACGAACCAAATGTTGTTGATAGTCCTGCTCTATTTAGCATTCAGATTGGCTTGGATAACTGCCCAGGTGCCTCCCCCAGAGTCTAGGGGTGCTGCCTCAGAACCTGACACAGCCCCACCAACTAGAAACCCTGCCCCGCAGCCTGACCCTGCCTCGCAGCCCACCTCAGAAACGGACCACCCAACTTGGGTAGTGGTACTGCTGAAGGAGATGCGTGAGATGCTGAGGAAATACACCTCCCCAGCTGATGGGAAACCCTCTCCCCGCCCCAAACAGGGGGAGCCTGATGGTGCAGCAGTGGAACCCACAGATGTTACAACTGTCCAGGTTCCAGCTGAACCACAAGGGCAGCCCCAGCCAGCAGCAGTCGCCCCTGTGCAGAGGAGGAAGTACAAGACCAAATCAGCACACCCAGTTAATAACAATGCGGAACCAGGGCCCTCACAACCAGCAGGAGAGCCAGAGCCTGAAATCATCACTGAGTCACTGTCGTACGACAGCCTCCGTAATCTGCGAAGACATTGTGCGACGGGGGTATGAGGCTTATACAACCTGGTTACTTCCGGTTTGGGACCTTATGGGCAAAGGTGTGCAACTGGATGGGGGTGAAGCGGGGTATTTGGGATCCTTGACCCATGACCCAGGTGTACATCAGGTATTTGTGAGGGAGCCAGGGTCCCCTTCTCTCTGGGAACGGCTTTTAATGTGTGTGAGAGAAAGGTTTGTTCATAGAGAAAGAATGCAAGAGTACCATCATAAAATGCAGTGGAAGACACTTGAGGAAGCAATCCAACGGCTAGAGAAGTGTCAGTATTAGAGGTACTCTTTGGGAGGGATGGACAGCATGGTCAATGGCCCGATGAAGGCTCATGTCTCTGCTGTGGTTAGGGACCTCAAGGAGGAGATTGCGGAGGAGGTAAGGAAGAGCATTTCCTATGTGGCACCAGTGCGAGTCACAGACCCCAGAGTCAGAGCCTGATGTCCCCCAGCTCGAGAGAGAGTGTACACCCCACGAGCTGAGCTGTGGTTCTTTCTGTGTGACCATGGGGAAGACATGAGAAGATGGGATAGGAAACCCACTTCTGTTCTGGCAGGAAGGGTGCGTGAACTCAAAAGGGAAAACACTAACCAAAGGGGTTCCGCCAGCGTGCAAGTGGCCTCAGCCTTCCGTGACTGAGCTGCCAGGTATTACAAAAGGGAGGATGATATATCGGATCCCCTAGAAGGATCCGAGAGGCTGGCACTGGGTTCCTGGTGCTGTTTGCTCTTACTGCCATAGTTATTATTGTTTGTTTGCCTTGTTTTATATATATATATTTAGTAAAGAACTGTTACTCCTATTCCTCATCTTTGCCTGAAAGCCTCTTAATTTCAAAATTATAAGCATTTGGAGGGGAGGGGGTTGCATTTTTCCCTTCCAAGGGGGACTCCTGCCTTCCTTGGCAGACACCTGTCTTTCAAACCAAGACACCTGTGCTTACTTCTGCATAGATGATTGCCACCAAAAGGGCTTTTGGAGTTGTTCTATACCAAATGATATATTAACACCAAATGTTCTACACCAAAATGACTTGGAGTTGTTCTATACTGACTGATGTCTATACCGAATGATTTAAAACCCTTATGGCATGGAATGATTTAAAACCCTATGGCAGTCCAGTCTGTTGAGACTGGACTCTTTGGCTAAGTGCAGTAATTGGGAAACCCTGGATACTATCCAGCAGCCTTTTCTTGAGAGTACCATTTAAAAGTCCCTGCTGTTTACATCCAACAAGCGCAACACCATTTGTGCACTTCTGGAAGGGCAACCTTCAGGGATGTTCCATCAAGTGCCCTTACAACTTAAAACCCTAACCAACACTTGCAAAATAACCATCAACTTGCCATAGCAGGACCAACGGGCAGCTCATCTGATGGGTTTGGTATGTTTGTCAACAGATACTTAAATAGAAACTGCTGCCAGTGTCTCGTGGTCCCGTGGCATAGAGATCCTCCTTCCCCTGATTAATTTGTCTTGTAGGAGAATCTAGAGGTTGTAGTGGATTTAAGGGTCCCTGTTGTATGAGTGCTGCACCTATAGATTACAGATATTTCTTGCATTTAGGAATTTTGTTTCAAAAGAATGAGCCAACACAAGCAGAAATGGGAAATGAATATGCTGTTAATACCCACGGTCATACAATTCGGGGGTGGAACTAAGATTTAGTGGGTTTTAACTTAGTACCTTCCTTAGTAGATTGCTTCATAGCCTTGAAGATACCCATGTTTTTCTGCATAGCATTTACTGTTCCAGGCTTCTGCTTGGACAAATGATTATTGGTTTACAGGTCTCTCCTTGTGATCAGGAAGGGACTGGCAAAGGAAGGCCCCACAAAAAGGGATCTTTATAAAAAAATTAGGTCAAAGCAATACACAAAGAAAAATGTAGATATTTTGTTGTTGTTGTTCCTTGGTTGGGAAAAGGACTGTAAGGGAAAACAAACCCAATGTTTCCACTCCTAAGCAGATTGCTGCTAAGTGTCATCAGAGGACCACAGTGATGGGTGTGTTGAGAACAGTACTATTAAAAAGAAAGGAATTTGGGGGGGATCGCTGAAATTTTCTAGAGAAAATAATTTCAGCTGAAAATCATTGAGTAGCTCCAGTAAGGATCTTACTCCTTTACACTGGGAATTGTTCACTTCAGCATTCCTGTGCTCAGCAGTACACAGATTGTATATTTATCTATCTTACTTTACAAATATTTAGCTAACATCAGTGAAAAGTGTCAGTTCCCTCAGCGTGAGGAGCTTAGCCTTGCAAGAAACCTCCTCCTGATAACCCATATTCAGAGAAGCCCTGAGAGGAGCTCTCAAGACTATTCTGAGAGTATTCAGGAAAGGATTACAGGATCCCAGCTCGGGATCCCTGCCTAGATCAACACATGTCAATGTTTGCCAAAGGTTTGTGCTGATAATGTGCTCAGTGGGCTGATGCTCCCGGGACCATTCCTTAGAGACCTCTGGGTTGAGACACCAAAGAACAGAGGCTTGATTTTGGAGTAAGAGAAAGCAATGGTCACTGGTGACTTCTAGTAGGGTTGCATCAAGCCACTAGTAGCCTTTTGAGTGCCCACACTAGCAGGTGCAGAGTGCAGGAGGTAAGGGCATCCTGTGCTGCTTTACCCTGCTGTGACTTCTGTCGTTTCTGTTCTGATGTGGGAAGCTGCAGTAGCTGAGCTGAGCTCAGCTGGCTTGTCCTGGGGATATGGGGACACATTTCATAGAATCATTAAGGTTGGAAACAACCTTCAAGATCATCTAGTCCAACTGTCTACTAAATACTATCAGACCACTAAACCATGGCCTGAAGTGCCACATCCAGATGTTTTTTGAACCCCTCCAGGAATGGTGACTCCACCCCCTCCCTGGGCAGCCTGTTCCAAGGCCTCACCACTCTCTCAACAAAGCTATTTTCCCTAATATCCATTCTAAACCTCTCCTGGTGCAACTTCAGCCCATTTCCTCTAGTCCTGTCAGTGGTCACCTGAGAGAAGAGACCATCACCCACCTCACTACAACCTCCCTTCGGGCAGCTGTAGAGAGCAACAAGGTTTCCTCTCAGCCTCCTCTTCTCCAGACTAAACAGCCCCAGCTCCCTCAGCCACTCCTCACCAGACATGTTCTTCAGATCCCTCACCAGCTTCATTGCCCTTCTCTGAACTGGCTCCAGCCCTTCAGTATCTTTTTTATCCCGTGTTGCCCAAAACTGACCCCAGTGCTCAATCTGGGGCCTCACCAGTGCCCAGTACAGGGGCACCATAACTGCCCTGCTCCTGCTGGACACACTGTGCCACCTGGTCACACCCTGGCCTGGTTCAGCTGCCTGTCCCCCAGCACCCCCAGGGCCTTTTCCACCAGGCACTTTCCAGCCACTCCTCCCCCAGCCTGGAGCATTGCCTGGGGCTGCTGTGACCCAAGGGCAGGACCTGGCACTTGGCCTTGTTAAACCCCATCCCATCGACCCAGGCTGTCCAGACCTGTCTTCAGAGCCTCCAACCTTTGAGCAGATCAACACTCCTGCTCAGTTTGGTGTCAGTTTGCTCCATGGGGTCAGTCCGGATTCTTGTATCATGCCCCACATCATCCTTCTCATCTTCCAGATGATGGAGAGATGGAGGAGTCACCCAGAGGTTCACTTCTGATTCCACTGGGCTGGGACACAGCTATGATCACCCTGTCACAGTCTGCACCTATGACTAAGGAGAGGAGTTCAACTGCCAAGATACTCAGTCTCTAGCTCCTCATTAAAAACTAAAAAAAAAAAACCTATTAGATGTTATATCTTGAATAAATGCCCTATATATTGTGACAGTTCAATTTAGTGCTCGGAATGTATTATGGCCTACATAAGAGTTTTACATTTATAGATTTCTTAGTTGTGCTTCTATAATACAGCTACAATCTGCACCCATTCTAGCTCATTACAATAAAATGCTTCCGTTCACATTTACAGTGTAAACTAAGGGTGGAGGTGGCTGAATTCTGACTCAGGTTTATAGCTTCACAGGCTGCTGAGCTTGCCTAGGTTTAGTATCTCCTGATTAAGATCCTTTCTGGGGTCAGCTCCAGGAGGAGACCTGCCAGACTGGGACCGTGCCCATCGCAAGGAGATCTGAGGGTTCACTGCTGAGGGACTGTGTTTGGGGGTATGGTTGAAGGGATATTGAGAAAATGAAAGAAGGTGAGAGTAGATAATCATATAGGCTGACCTTGAAAAAAGAAGAGTCCCAGACCTGAGTACGATAGGACCCAATGGAACGAGGAGATTAAATCAGCTGTAAGAGATGCAGATTGAGTGTGCAGGATGCAGGGGAATGAAGCTTTGGAACTTAAAATGGCAGGTTCAAAAAACCATGTGTGTATCTGAGAAAATGCAAAATGAGGTGTGGGAACAACAGACATCTTATGGTGAGATTAATTTTTCCAGTCGTGGTGTAATGTATTTATTCAAGAGATCTTTGCATACAGAAGTCCTGCTAAAAGTAATACTTATTTTATTTTTTTGATGGAAACATGTAATCAAAGATCCTCAATGACTGTGGAAAAAGTTAACAAAAACCTTTCATATTTCAAAATCCCCAAACTTAAAGAACTGCTTTGTGTCAAGCAAAGCAGTAATTTGCCAGCTAAAGAAAATACAACAAAATACTTGAATGGACTTTCTCTGCTTATTAATTAACAAATAGATTACCCATATCTGCACAAATCAGTTAAAAGTGAGCTGCCATCTACTTTTGATACCATATTAATTTAAGCTTTCCCAAACTGTTTATGAACTCAGCATCTAAGAGTCTCTTAAGAAGGAGAGACCAACAGGAAGGACTTTTGTTCCTGTGGAAATCCTTCCTCTGGAACCTGTGCTGATATGGGTTGACATGACGACACTGGAGAACCTTCATTCCCCATTTTCAGTCATGCCCAAGTGCAGCAAATGGAATTGGGTTTTGATCTTGTGGTCCAGTATGAAAAAATGCTCTGAAGAGCTCTGGGGTGCAGCTTGGTCAATGCATTTTTATGATCCCTTCCTGAATTTTCTGATTTTGTGAGGGTCTCTCTTTGGAGGAGAGAAAAATGCTACGTTTACATGGATCCAAGGTGGTAGCAGCAAACACCACTGCCACTACAACTCCAGTGATGCAGATGTACCTGTTGAGTTTCCGTTTGCAGGTACAATAAAACCATCTCTGAGTGTCCATCCACGCAGCAGCCTTGGTGCGTTTGACAATCCAGTTTTTGTCGTTTTACGGTGTGGCCCCATGTCTAATAACCTTCTTCTGCAGATGCTGGTTTTGTATGTTTTTAATCAGGAATCATTCTTTATCTATGAACCAATCATATTTGCTAACTAGATTGCTTGTGAAGACCTCTTACTGTAATTAGCATGCTTCAGTTGAAGAGTAAACATTCTAACAAACTACTAAAACTTAAGTTGTTTTCCTGTTACTCCAACACTACCATTGTGGATACAGCAAATTTTGAATTAAGCATCTCTCCAAGATTTAATGATCTCAGTCAATAACATTTTAATTAAATTAAGGGATTGAAACTTTTATTTTTTGTCAGAGAATGAATAAATCAGCAAAGGGTGAATCTGGTTCAACGAAAAACTTGAGCTGGAGACGTAGCCTGGGATATAATTAAAATTGCATTGACCAACTGTGCTCAAAAGGAAGAGTAAATATTTTGCAAGGAGAAGCTAAAACATAATGCACTATCCTGAATTAAAAGTATTGTTACAGGAAGATGGGCATAGCCCTCTGATGAGGAGGTCGTGTCTTCTACCAGCACCAGCTCTCTGTTCTGTCATCCTCCTGTTTGACAGATGTGGACATTGGGGTGTTGCATGAACTGGTCTAAGTATACTGGGGGATCTGTCTGATGTGACTGGTGCACTAAGGTTGTGCTCTGCGGTTTGCTAGCTCTCCTACTGGTTACTCACCCACGATTACTGGAGCTGCAATATACTACATTTACTGTCACCTTTTGTTCCACTGGCAGAATAAATAGACCTGGACATCAATCCAGAGCAACAGGTTGATGTATATAAAAACTGTTGACTAACACATTCAGATCAACCAAATAGCATCTCCTTTATTTGGAGTTTATACCATGTTTTGAAACACACGTGTATGTACATCTCTGGATATTTAACCAGACAAATTACCCGGGAAGTAGATTTTATGTGATAAATTTGAGCTACCAAGAAATATGAGTTAAGTGAAAATATCTGACACGTGTAAAAAAATGTCAAGGTTAAAGTGACTCAAGCTGCAGAAGCTCATAGACTCAATGCTATCTCTTTTCATATCCTTTGAACTACTTCATACAACTCCCCTAATCTTAATAGTACCCTGGAGAATGTGGAATGGCCAAAACATGAAACAGAATGAGCACAATATACAGAAATCTGTTGTGTTTGCATTGCAAAATATTGGCTTGGGTTTGAAAAGAATGGAATGGCAGTTTGTCCTCTAAACAGTGTCCAACCTCCTTAACCTTGAAGTGTCATCTGCCTAGACAGTGTTGGGGTTTTGGGGAGTTATTCTGTTTTCCTTCTTCTCTTAAAGAATTTTTCCATACTTGTTTGTCAGGGAGGTAAATGGCCGTACTTAAGAGACACAAAAGGACCTGGCCACAGGGGGAGGGGTCCAGCCTGCCGAATAAAGGGGGTTGGGTGGAGCCCCTAGGGCTCTTGTTTTGCTCCCTGCATTCGAGGAGGAGAAGCTGCCCTCGTGGTGCAGAGACCTCATCCCCACTGCTTCTCCTGCTCTCCCTGCTGCCTACCAAGGATCCTCTGGACACTGGGATCAGCTTGGAGAGAGGTCGTCCCTGCTTCGTCTCCTGCTGTTTCCTTCTACCCCTGCTGTGTCCCGAGGACCCTGCTGGACACCGGGATCGGCTGCCCAGGGGGGTTTGTGACACAGGCTTTCCGTCGGCCATTGCCACGTGAGGCCTGAGCTGGCTCCGGAGCGGCGGGGAGACCATCGCGCCCTCCCTGCTCACCGGGAGCCCCGAGAGGCTGGCACTGGGTTCCTGGCGCTGTTTGCTGCTACTGCCGTAGTTATTGTTGTTTGTTTGTCTTGTTATATAGATATCTAGTAAAGAACTGTTATTCCTATTCCTCATATCTTTGCCTGAAAGCCCCTTAATTTCAAAATTACAAGCATTCGGAGGGGAGGGGGTTGCATTTCCATTCCAAGGGGGACTCCTGCCTTCCTTGGCAGACACCTGTCTTTCAAACCAAGACAGACTTTGGCGACCAGCGTGGGGCTTGAGGGCATCGAGAGGAAAGGGTGAAAAAAGGAATAACAGTTACTGGGTAATCTAGTTCTGTGTGATGAATACTGCAACCTTGTTCGGCGGCACCATGTGTTCTAGCTTACCCCGGTTCACATGGCACGTGGTCGTGGCTGTGTTCCTCCCCTTTGCAGCTCCTTTTCTAAACATGGATCCCCTGGCTAAGGTCACTGTGGCTGTTATCCAGTTTTCACAGTGGGTAGATAAAGTGAGGAATTAATGGGTTTTCGACTTCCTCTGGAGTGTGGGCACATGGATAAAGGGCTATCATACACTAAGCGTATGTTTCTGGGGTTATATGAAAAATGGTACCTTCTGTGAGGAAATAACACCATGGGAACTGTTCTCCCAACCTTTCAACCAGTTCTTTGGGCCTACCCCACTGGCTTTTGAAGGGTTTATATTTCCCCTCGATACTAACCAAATGTTGTTGATAGTCCTGCTCTATTTAGCATTCAGATTGGCTTGGATAACTGCCCAGGTGCCTCCCCCAGAGTCTAGGGGTGCTGCCTCAGAACCTGACACAGCCCCAGTGACTATAGAGACCCTGCCCCGCAGCCCGACCCTGCCCCACAGCCCGACCCTGCCCCACAGCCTACCTCAGAAACGGACTACCCGAGTTGGGTTGGTGAAGCAGATACGTGAAATGGGCCAGATGCTGAGGAAATACACCTCCCCAGCTGATGGGAAACCCTTTCCCTGCCCCAAAGAGGGGGATCCTGGTGGTGCAGCAGTGGAACCCACAAATGTTAAAACCGTCCAGGTTCCAGCTGAACCACAAGGGCAGCCCCAACCAGCAGCAGTTGCCCCTGTGCAGAGGAGGAAGTATAAGACCAAATCAGCACGCCCAGTTAATGATGATGGGGAACCAGGGTGCTCACAACCAGCAGGAGAGCCAGAGCCTGAAATCATCACTGAGTCCCTGTCGTACGACAGCCTCCGCGATCTGCGAAAAGACATTGTGCGACAGGGGCGTGAGGCTTATACAACCTGGTTACTTCTGGTTTGGGACCTTATGGGCAAAGGTGTGCAACTGGATGGGGGTGAAGCGAGGTATTTGGGATCCCTGACCCAGGACCCGGGTGTAGATCAAGTATTTGTGAGGGAGCCAGGGCCCCCTTCTCTCTGGGAGCGGCTTTTAACAAGTGTGAGAGCAAGATTTGTTCATAGAGTGAGAATGCAGGAGTACCATCATAAAATGCAGTGGAAGACACTCAAGGAAGCAATCCAACAGCTAAGAGAAGTGTCAGTGTTAGAGGTACTTTTGGGAGGGATGGACAACATGATACTGACCGTGACCAAGTCAGGTGCACAGGGCAGATGTTGTGGAACCTGGCAAGACTAGCGCCGCAGCAATATGTCACCTTCATTGCAACCATTAATGCTGAGGACAACCGGGAAACAGTGGGCTCCATCGCCAACAGGTTCCAGTATTATGAGAGTATGGTCAATGGCCCAATGAAAGTTCAGGTCTCTGCTGTGGTTAGAGACCTCAAGAAGGAGATTGTGGAGGAGGTAAGGAAGAGCATTTCCTATGTGGCACCAGTGAGAGTCACAGACCCCAGAGTCAGAGCCCAACGTCCCCCAGCTAGAGAGAGAGGGTACACCCCACTAGCTGAGCTGTGGTTCTTTCTGTGTGACCATGGGGAAGACATGAGAAGATGGGATAGGAAACCCACTTCTGTTCTGGCAGGAAGGGTGCGTGAACTCAAAAGGGAAAACACTAACCAAAGGGGTTCCGCCAGAGTGAAAGTGGCCTCAGCCTCCCGTGACCGAGCTGCCAGGTATTACAGAAGGGAGGATGATATGTGAGATCCCCTAGAAGGAACTTCCCGCACATATGCCCAGGGAAGGAATGATAACCAGGGCCAGAGGGGCCCTGCCTCTGGCCAGGAAGAGGCGCGGGAGAATCGTGTTTTCTGGACAGTGTGGATCAGATGGCCTGGCACATCAGAGCCTCAGAAATATGAAGCTTTAGTTGATACTGGTGCCCAATGTACTTTAATGCCATCAGGACATGTGGGGGCAGAATCGGTTTCCATTGCTGGGGTGACTGGAGGATTACAGCAATTGACCCTGGTGGAAGCTGAGGTGAGCCTGGCTGGGAAGGAGTGGCAGAAACATCCAATTGTGACTGGCCCAGAGGCCCCATGTATTCTGGGCATAGACTTCCTCCGGAGCGGCTATTACAAACACCCAAAAGGACTCAGGTGGGCATTTGGGATAGCTGCTGTGGAGGCAGAGGGCATTGAGCAATTGAACACCCTGCCTGGACTATCAGAGAATCCCTCTGTAGTTGGGCTCCTGAAGGTGGAAGAGCAGGCAGTGCCAATTGCCACCTCAACAGTGCACCGCCGGCAGTACCGGACAGATCGAGATGCCGTGATCCCCATCCACAAGATGATCCATGAGCTGGAGAGCCAAGGGGTGGTCAGCAAAGCCCACTCACCCTTCAACAGCCCATTTGGCCTGTGCGCAAGTCTGATGGAGAATGGAGATTGACAGTGGACTATCGTGCCTTGAATGAAGTGACTCCACCCCTGAGCGCTGCTGTGCCGGACATGCTGGAGCTCCAGTATGAGCTGGAGTCCAAAGCAGCGCAGTGGTATGCCACTATTGACATTGCCAATGCTTTTTTCTCCATTCCTCTGGCAGCAGAATGCAGGCCTCGGTTTGCCTTCACCTGGAGGGGCGTGCAGTACACCTGGAACCGACTGCCCCAGGGGTGGAAGCACAGTCCCACCATCTGCCATGGACTGATCCAGACTGCACTGGAAAAGGGTGAGGCTCCAGAACATCTGCAGTACATTGACGACATCGTTGTGTGGGGGAACACGGCAACAGAGGTATTTGAGAAAGGAGAGAAGATCATCCAGATTCTCCTGGAAGCCGGCTTCGCCATCAAAAACAGCAAAGTTTGGGACCTGCCCAAGGGATCCAGTTCCTGGGGGTAAAGTGGCAAGACAGACGGCGTCAGATTCCCACCGAGGTCATTGATAAGATCACCGCAATGCCTCCACCCACCAAGAAGAAGGAAACGCAATCTTTCCTTGGTGCCATAGGTTTTTGGAGAATGCACATTCCTGAGTACAGCCAGATCGTGAGCCCTCTGTACCTGGTTACCCACAAGAAGAACGATTTCCACTGGGGTCCTGAACAACAACAAGCCTTCACCCAGATCAAGCGGGAAATCGCTCCGGCGATAGCCCTTGGCCCAGTCAGGACGGGACCAGAGGTGAAGAACGTGCTCTACTCTGCAGCTGGGAACAAGGGTCTGTCCTGGAGCCTTTGGCAGAAGGTGCCTAGTGAGACTCGGGGACGACCACTGGGATTCTGGAGCCGAAGCTACAAGGGGTCCGAAGCCAACTACACCCCAACAGAGAAAGAGATCTTGGCCGCCTGTGAAGGAGTCCAAGCTGCCTCAGGAGTAATTGGCACAGAGGCACAACTCCTCCTGGCACCCCGACTACCGGTGCTGGGGTGGATGTTTAAGGGAAAGGCTCCTTCCCCGCATCACGCCACCGACGCCACTTGGAGCAAGTGGATTGCCCTCATCACGCAGCACGCCCGTATTGGAAACCCAAATCGCCCTGGGATCTTGGAAATAATTACGAACTGGCTGGAAGGCGAGACTTTTGGATTATCCTCTGAAGAAGAGGAAGAGCAAGTGACACGTGCCGAGGAAGCGCCCCCATATAACGAGCTACCGGAGAGTGAGAGACGATACGCCCTCTTCACTGATGGTTCCTGCCGAATCGTAGGTGCTGGCCGGAAATGGAAAGCTGCTGTATGGAGCCCCACACGACAAGTTGCACAAGCTACCGAGGGAGAAGGTGGATCGAGCCAACTCGCTGAACTCAAAGCTGTCCAATTAGCCCTGGACATTGCTGAAAGAGAGAAGTGGCCAAAGCTATACCTCTACACTGATTCATGGATGGTAGCCAACGCCCTGTGGGGTTGGCTGGAAAGATGGAAAAAGGCAAACTGGCAGCGTAGGGGAAAACCAATCTGGGCTACTGCTGAGTGGAAAGACATTGCCACTCGGGTAGAGAAGCTACTTGTCAAAGTCCGCCATGTAGATGCTCATGTCCCCAAGAGCTGGGCTAATGAAGAACATCGTAATAACGAACAGGTAGATCAGGCTGCAAAAATAGAGGTGTCCCAGGTAGACTTGGATTGGCAACATAAAGGCGAGTTGTTCTTGGCTCAATGGGCCCATGATGCCTCAGGCCATCAGGGCAGAGATGCTACCTATAAGTGGGCACGAGACCGAGGGGTGGATTTAACCATGGACAGTATCTCCCAAGTTATCCATGACTGTGAGACGTGTGCTGCGATCAAGCAGGCCAAGAGAGTGAAACCCCTATGGTATGGTGGGCGGTGGTCCAAATACAGGTATGGGGAGGCCTGGCAGATTGATTACATCACACTGCCTCAAACCCGCCAAGGCAAGCGGTATGTGCTCACCATGGTAGAAGCCACCACAGGATGGCTGGAGACCTACCCTGTGCCTCACGCTACTGCCCGGAACACCATCCTGGGCCTTGAAAAGCAGGTCCTTTGGAGGCATGGTACGCCCGAGAGAATTGAGTCTGACAACGGGGCTCATTTCAAGAACAGCCTTATAACCAGCTGGGCTAGGGACCATGGCATGGAATGGGTGTACCATATCCCTTACCATGCACCAGCAGCTGGGAAGGTTGAGCGGTGCAATGGGCTGCTTAAAACAACACTGAAGGCACTGGGCGGGGGGACTTTGAAAAACTGGGAGATGCATTTAGCAAAAGCCACCTGGTTAGTTAACAACAGAGGCTCCACCAACGGAGCAGGCCCTGCTCAGTGTGACCCCTTACGAACAACAGACGGGGATAAGGTACCAGTGGTACACATGAGAGGTATGCTTGGGAAAACTGTTTGGGTAAGGTCTGCCTTGAGCAAAGACAAACCCATCCGTGGGGTTGTTTTAGCACAGGGACCAGGTTGTATCTGGTGGGTGATGCAAACAGATGGAGAGACCCGATGCATACCTCAAAGGGACCTCGTTTTAGGGTGAACCACTCATGGCATTGCACTTGTATCCATATCTGCATGTATATATGTATATAATTAGGGGTAATGCATGTGTGTATATAGTTTAAAGGTTTAAGTTTGGTGTAACATGTTAGTACAGAAAAATTCGGGGTGGATAATTTGGGGTTTTGGGGAGTTATTCTGTTTTCCTTCTTCTCTTAAAGAATTTTTCCATACTTTTTTGTCAGGGAGGTAAATGGCTGTACTTAAGAGAGACAAAAGGACCTGGCCACAGGGGGAGGGGTCCAGCCAGCCGAATAAAGGGGGTTGGGTGAAGCCCCTAGAGCTCTTGTTTTGCTCCCTGCATTCTAGGTGAGGAGAAGCTGCCCTCGTGGTGCAGAGACCTCATCCCCACTGCCTCTCCTGCTCTCCCTGCTGCCTACCAAGGATCCTCTGGACACCGGGATCAGCTTGGAGAGAGGTCGTCCCTGCTTCGTCTCCTGCTTTTTCCTTCTACCCCTGCTGTGTCCCGAGGATCCTGCTGGACAACGGGATCGGCTGCCCAGGGGGTTTGTGACACAGGCTTTCCGTCGGCCATTGCCACGTGAGGCCTGAGCTGGCTCCGGAGCGGCGGGGAGACCATCGCGCCCTCCCTGCTCACCGGGAGCCCCGAGAGGCTGGCACTGGGTTCCTGGCGCTGTTTGCTGTTACTGCCGTAGTTATTGTTGTTTGTTTGTCTTGTTATATAGATATCTAGTAAAGAACTGTTATTCCTATTCCTCATATCTTTGCCTGAAAGCCCCTTAATTTCAAAATTACAAGCATTCGGAGGGGAGGGGGTTGCATTTCCATTCCAAGGGGGACTCCTGCCTTCCTTGGCAGACACCTGTCTTTCAAACCAAGACAGACAGCTTGTTTTCATGGGTGAAAAGGGGGCCCATAGGACTGAGGATAGATCAGATAACTGGACACCATTAACAGCTGGGCTCATTCCTCAAATAGTAGGTAAAAAAAAGAAAAAAAAACAACCAAAAAACCAATGCACCAACCAAAATAATAATAATTATTATTATTAATAATAATAATAATAATAATAAAAAATCCCAATCAACAAACAACAAGAGGACTCTTTTTTTTTTTTCCCCCTGTTTCTCCTTACTACAACTCCACTCACAGGCCAGATCTAATTTCTGGTAATTTATGGTCTCATTCTCTTTTAAATTCAAGATTTTCTTTCTAGTCCTTGCAGCTAAATCTTCTTGCCAGGCCACCAGAGCTTCATGTCACGGGTACTGCAAGCTCCTCTGTAACCTGTTTAACCCCCGTCACCCTCTGAGAAATCAAATGACATCAAAAGCAAGGTCTAAACAGGGATTTCAAGATGCTGTGTCAGAAAAAGTGTCAATTTTAGCCTGTGAAAGGAAATTCTAGAGGAAGGAGGAGGTGTTTTTAAGGTACTTGTCCCAGTTTGTTCAAATGGTCAGCATTGCATTGCCCCTGGAAATATTTTTGCATCCTTGTGGTAGAAAGATGTCTTTGTTCTCTCGAGGAGATTTGTGAACAGTAATGAAAAATTTGGCTTTTTCTCCTAGAACTGGCATCGTTGTCTTTGCCTCCCTTTGTCATAGGATGGAGGGCAAAATACAGCAGGAAACAGACAATAATATTAAGTGTGAAAAGGAAAAAACGCTATAAATATTTTTGTGGAAACAGCAGAGACATTAAAGATAAAAGTTAAATGGAAAAAAAGGCAGTCAGATGGTTATTATATGTTGCTATAAAATTCAAGAGCTGTTAGAAAAGGTATATCAGAATTTGCTTTTAAAAAATGATGGGCTTGTAAGAAAGCAATATTTTTGATTGATAGGGATTTTAATTGCTCTGATATTTATTGGAATGACAGCTATTAGGGACTGAAGCAGCGATAAGGGATTCTCTGAAGCTGGAGGGTATTTGGATAAACACCTCAAATTTGAATGCCTATCAGAAGCTTATTAAACTTATTAAAACCCTGAATTTTTCATTTGGGCTAAAAGTCTTTGAAAAGAGGTTTGCTTAGAGAATTTCTTATGAAATGATATTGATCCTTCTAGAGACAACATTTTCCTTCTCTCCTCTGAGAAGTATGTGCGAGGTAGAATAGGCAGGAACTACTGACACATTTATCTGTAGAGATCATAACTGTTAAAGACAAAATTCACATGGGTAAAACATGCTCCAGAGAAATGTGTAGTCTTAGAATTAACAAATGGTGTTAACTTCCCCTAGCAGTTCAGGTTTTAAGATATCTACTCTGCACATGTGCTGTTTCCCATCGATAGCAGCTCTTGTTTTTAGAAAGTTGTTTACTTGCTTTGGATGTGTAATTGGAAACTTTAATCCCATGTTATTAACAGTTCTCTTATGGATTCCTGATTTTTCTGTGGCCCAGATTTCTGTGATTTTTCATGACTGTTGAGCATCCACCAGCTGAGCCAAGGAAAGGACGAGGCTATGGTTGTTCCAGAGACTGGGAGATGTGAAAGCTCCAAGCATGGTCATCACATCACAGCTTTGCTGTTCTATGTGTCTTCTATTATCCTACCGAGATGAAACAGGAATGGCCAAGTTAATAAAATGGCCATTTGTTATCTTTCATCTGTATTTCCTCCTGTTTTTTTAATGTTTTATTTAGTCATTTTCACAGTAAAAAAGCAAGAGGGTAGAACTCTCTCTCTCTCTCTCTCTCTCTCTCTCTCTCTCTCTCTGCCAATGCCATCCCAGTTACATCATAGTCATGACCATTCGTTATCATTAGCTAAACCAGTTCCGTGGGAGATGTGCTATTAAATGTCAAAATGATACGTTAAGTGCATATGTTACATACTGATGGTTGGGTATAAAATCTGGCAAGAAACATTCATGTGGGTACTTTGAATTACTGGGGTGGTGTTTAATCGTCGCAACTTGAATTGTTGTCTCCCAGAGCATGGGAAGAGGATGGTGAGGGGAAGCAGTCACTCCTTCTGGAATGCTACAGCTGGGATGGTCAGAGCAGATCACAAAGGAAATACAGCTCTGCAATTGGAGCTCCCTGCTGCTTTATGGAACTGATTTGATACAGCTAAGGATCTTCAGGTAGACGTGGTGAAATGCTAGGGTGTGGTTCCTTCCACTGTATGTTTGCCATAAACTGCTACAGGTGGGGTACAAAAAAAGTAGTGTGAGAATCGAGGAAGTAGCTGAAGTAGCTGATGGGTGAGTTTTGGAAGGACATGGCAAGCAAGGGGAGACGGGGGGAGAAAGCAAGCGATGCCCTATATTCTAGAGCTAGGTGGAGATAAAATAGAATTAGCTGAGAAGTACCAAGAAGAGAAGAGTTTGTCTGAAAAAGTAAGCATTGACAAAAAGGAGGACTCGGTCCAGAGAGTTTCAAATACACATACCTGCTTTGAGACGTTATTTGCAATATTCTTCAGTTTTTTCCATGTGTGGTTTTCTCCTTGTCAGTTTTTATCCAGTCATCTCTCTCCCTTGCTGTCCCCCTTTGTAATTTCTTTGTATCTTTTCCTACTTCACAATCTTTTCCTCTTGTTGTCCTTTCCATTTAGACCCTCACCGTGGGACTCAATTCATTAATGCTTGTGGTGAAATGCTCCTGAAATGCCGCACTAGAGTAAAGGGCAGAGTGTGTCTACTAAATGCATGCAACAGCTTTCCACTCTTGGTGGGGCAGAGCAGATTTCACTTGATGTATTGCATATATATTGTACTATTTCAGTCTCCTGCCTATTTGGAGATTTTTGCTCTTTGAATTTTAATGCTCAACTCAGAACTGTAGTTTGGAGTTTATTTTATTCTGCCATGTGCCGCAAGGATATATCCGCCAATAATTAAGAATATGACAAACAAGGTGAAGCGAAGAGTCAGGAATCCAAATACTTCTGTATATTACACATTTGTTAGCAAATGTTTTGTTGATAACAACATGTTTTCTTTCATCCCGGCAAAATGACGTGACATAACCCTTAGCATTTGAGAGCAACATGTGTTTTTGGTTTGTTTTTTTTCAGATGGATTAGTTCAGATAAGCAGATCAAGACTCAAATGTTTAAGATTGTCCATAGATCTGACATTCATGGGAAGCTGTTAATTCCGAAGTGATCATGAATGCTTCACAAATGCAGAGGCTTCAGTTAGAGCATAACTCACCGAAAACTAGAAACTGAGATGGTTGCTTCTGATAAATCTTTCAATGATGTGTGTGTCTAACCATCAAAAAGATGAACAAAGAATCAGAATGTTTCATAATATGCTGCTCTTATTTATTTTAAGTCTTCTGTTAAAATGTTTGACTTCTTTGTGGATTATTTCTTGGGTTTACTTTTTGTTGCAATCGATCGTGATTCAACAGAATGTTCTTACCAAAATATTTGTAATAATGAAAAAATTAGAGCAGTAAATTTACATATCTGATGAGTTCTTTCATTGTTTCCTTTTACTACGGTATTCTTCTTTTCCTTATTTCAGAGTAGTGTTTGCTAGTCAGCATGGATCAAAGAAAATAGTTCAGTTGAAACCGATTGAATTTCTTCATTAAGACTGAAAGGTAAAACAGTTTATTGGGTAATTCTTCCTAATTGCAGTGACTCTGTAGTTCTGGGTTAAAGCTGAGGGCAGCAGCACTGCAGTAACTAGTCTCTTGCAGCAAAATTTCCACACTATCTGGGTTGTCAGCACAATAATTGTCATTCCTGCCACTCACAAATGTAGTGTGACCCTTTTTTTTTCCTACCCATGTGACTGTCCTTGAAGGAATGATGGGCACTTAGTGCCAAATGTCTCTGCAAGGATCTCCCGCTCTCTCATGGAGTAACTCAAGGACCAACCTGTAGACAAGCTACATTTTGTTCTGAGGTTTAACTGCAGAGAACAGGCCATGGGTGGCATCCACCAGGATGGACCAGGAGCTGGTTGCCAGGTGCCACAGACCCTGGTCACCAATGCTCATCTCCGGGGCTGAAGCACAGGCTGCCCACTGCTGAAACACTTTGCACCTCAGCCCATGCCGAGTAGCCACCACGGCCTCATGTAGAGAGCACTGCCTTAGGCTGTGTCAACGTGGCCTCCAATGAAGGCTTAGATAAAGCTGCTGGGGTGGGTGGGCCTTCATCTATAAGCTCCCTTTAGATGGGCGAATTCAGTCATTTTGATAGTACTTTTCTGCAGTGTTTTGGGACCTAACCTCTTCTAAACTCATTCTATCTCCTTCCAAAATGACTTAGGATGTCAGCTGATCAAACAAGTCTTGTAGCTAACTGTGCATGAAAAACTGTGATGTTCTGCAGCTTTCCCAACTTCTGTCCTGTGACAGGATGAGAGGTAATGGTAGCAAGGTGAAACACAGGAAGTTCCACCTCAACATCAAGAGAAACTTTCTCACTGTGAGAGTGACAGAGCCTGGAACAGGCTGCCCAGAGAGGTTGTGGAGTCTCCTTCTCTGGAGACTTGCGAACCTCACCTGGATCTGTTTCTGTGTGGCCTGGCCTGGGTGTTCCTGCTCTGGCAGGGGGGTTGGACTGGATCATCTACAGAGGTCCCTTCCAACCCCTACCATTCTATGGTTCTATTTCAAATGCACTAAATGGTCACAACAAGTTGTCCCCAGATTTTCCCACCTTTATTTGAATCACCCTGAAAGAAGGCTGGGTGTGCAGAGGATATGGGTTGACCGACATATTTTGCAGCAGATGTGAGGATAAATTCCTGCTCCTGTTCTTTTAAATAGTTTTGACTTGGATTCCTCTCCTGAAGTGACTAGTAGCCTCCTTCATGTTGTCCGAAACAGTGGCATTTTGAAACAATCCAGATATGTGGGTGCAACTAACGAGCAGAGTAAAACAGAGGAAGCAAACTTCAGAGTAAGATTGAAAATATACTATGGAAATAACCTGTCTAGGTTTTGACAGATGAAATTTGAAGACAAATGATTTGTCTTTCAAGCAAAGGCATTTTTAAAAGAAAATTTACATGTAATGCATGAGGAAGAGTTGTGCTGATCTGAAAAGGAGGATTAACTGACATGATCTTGATTGTAGGGTCGTTATGCTGATACCTTGGGGAAAAAAAAAAAAAACCAAACAACAAAAAAAGTTACCAGGAGGTCAGGGCAGTGGCTTTTAGCATCTCAGCCCACAGATGGGGGGGAAAAATGTAACATGCAAAGCTGCAGAATGTAGGAATTGCCTGACTGTGGGAGATTGATGGGCTTTGTGGGGAACAGAGGGCCATGTTGCCTTTCTACCATAGTCCTGCTGTCCACAGACGCGGGGGAGGGAGGGCAGCCAGAAACAGGCTTCATTAGAACTGTTTCCTGAAACAAGGGCTGCAGTGAGAACTATCTGGGTCTCTGGTTTGACTTGAAATCAGGTCATGCTGGAGCTGTGATGTTCCAGTCACTTCTGCAGCAAAAAGCTTTGTACAGAGGGAGGGAAAAAAAAAAAAAAAAAAAAAAAAAAAAAAAAAA
>JANVCC010000037.1:1275077-1334554 GCA_025345505.1 Todiramphus chloris collaris
AAGTGTTGCTAGATTGATAAAATGTGCTCATCACATAATCTTGTAGCGCTGCTCTGACAGAAAAATGTATAACAATATGTGCAATTTATTGATAAATGTCAGCCTAAATAGTCTGCGAGAGAAGGGGGGAGAAGAAAGCTATACATTTCCCACAAGCACCCCCTCAGGCAACAGCTTGAGCAAATACAATACTTTCGATGCAATAAACTAAGATTATGGGACTTCAGCACAGACAAGTGTGGCCTTCATCGTAGGCTAAGTAGGCAGTCACCTCAGTGCTATATTTAAAGGGGCACTGGAATAACAGAGATAACGGGCTCATTCTCCAGTACACCAGTTCAGACCAACTCTTCTACAATTGATTCAGAAATACTTGTCCTGCTGTCTGATCATAGAACCAGAGAATGGTAGGGGTTGGAAGGGACCTCCGGAGATCATTGAGTCCAACCCCCCTGCCAGAGCAGGGACACCCAGGGCAGCCCACACAGGAACAGAGCCAGGTGGCACCCTCACAGGAAAGAAGTTCCTCCTCATATTGAGGTGGAACCTTCTGTGCTCCATTTTATAGCCCTTGTTCCTTGTCCTATTGCTGGGCACTACAGAAAAGAGACTGGCCCTTTCCATTTGACACCCACCCCTCAGATATTTATAGCCATTAATAAGGTCACATATCAGTCTTCTCCTCTCCAGACTAAACAGCCCCAGTTCCCTCAGTCTTTCTTCACAGGGGAGATGCTCAAGTCCTTTAATCATCCTTGTAGTCTCTGCCTGACTCTCTCCAGTAGATCCCTGTCTCTGTGGAATTGGGGAGCCCCAAACTGGACACAGTATTCCAGGTGTGGTCTCACCAGGGCAGAGTAGAGAGGGAGGAGAACCTCCCTTGACCTGCTGGACACAGTTTTCTTAATGCATCCCATACCATTGGCCTTCCTGGCCCCAAGGGCTCATTGCTGTCTCATTTAGAACTTGCTCTCCACCAGGACTCTGAGGTCTTTCCCTGTGGTGATGCTTTACAGGAGGACAACCGCTAACCTGTACCAGTGCCTGCTATTATTTCTCGCCAGTAGGATCCTTCTGTAATTTGTATGTAGAACCTCAGGGCTTGCACATCCTCAGCATTGTTCACATGTATGGTTTTCATCAGTGTGAGGGCAAGCAGCAGTGTGAGCTTGAGTTGGAGCTTGAAACTGCTTACTCCAGTTACAAGTCCCTTCAGGCTGTGGGTGCCTGCTCTGGACTCTCCCCACAGGGCTTGACCTTGTGCAGGCATGGTGGTGGCAATCTTGTGGACCTAAACCCAAGGTGTGTACATGGGCTGGTGGAGAGCTCCACAGAAGAACATTTTGACCCAAGGCTGCAGGTCAAAGAAATTCACTGCAGGGAACAGAGCATTAAGGAGTGTTTCAGCAATCCATAACGGAAGATGGGTCGAGGGAGTTTTCAGACAAAGCAAACCAGCTGCAGTCAGAGGGTACCAGCACTCTTTTCGTGGTGGGGGTGATGGGGTTTACGCTATTATCTTGGTCCAGTTCCATTCCTTCTTGTTGCAGGCAGCCTTTCAGTGAGTACCACAAAGTGAGTGCAATCAGAATCCACTTTCCTGCAGGAAAAAATCATTTTAAAGTCACAAAACAACCACATATGCCCTAGATAACGATGTGCAGAAGATTTTTGAGCCTCTGTTGTCAGTTGTCTACTGAAATACAGACTTTCTCGCTGTTGGCACAGGTAAGCATCAAAATATTAAATACATTTTACTGTGTTCATCACAAGAATTCTTGTCTTGTAAGTGAAAGACTCTTCCAAACCCTGCATGAAACTGAGGCACCTCAAAGAGTTAAAAAGCCATGTTGTTGGTGGTATTTATAAGGCAGCTCAGATTTGGAAAGGATTTTAATGATAACACTTAGTTTTCATTACTCTGAACATTTGGTTTTCAAATAAATACTCCTACCTGTGCATGTGAGATTTGGGGTGTTTTATAAGAAGACAGGAGATAAATCCCTAAAATAAAAAAATAAAATAGAAATAGGTCATTCTGCTGTTTCTACCAGAACCTAAAGAGACTTTTTCCATGTAGGCCTGCTAAAACGCAGAGAAGCTGAGGTAATTGTTTTTGATACTAAGCTGAGTACACAGAGAAGCATAAATCACTTTTTTCCTCTTTGCTGCTGTTTTTCTTAGTCAGTTTTCCCATAATGCCTCTGCAGAAGCTGACAGTTGGATGCAGCACAAGACCCTGCTGGACAACTGTCAGGTTTGTTGAAGGATATTAAAGAGAACTTGATCATGTGTCAGCTCTCTTCAAAATGCACTCACATTGGAGAAGTGATATATCTGTCAAAGCAAGGACTTCAGCATTTGGCAGGATGGGCCATTTTCACAAACAAAACTGTCCAATTACATTAGGGGGCACGAACTTCAGGTATGTATGCCAGGGACAGAAAGATCTGCGGCCTCACATCACGGAGACTATCTCCTTAAGCCATCTGGTTGGATGTGGGCTGCATCTCAAGCGTGATTGCTTTATGCTTCATAGATTAGGAATTAATTTAGAATTATCAGAAACATAAATTGCTGCTTTGAACTTCTGCGTGAACTACTTTTTTTTTTAAGGTTTCAGTGAAGGCTGCCAAGAATTCATTTTCGGGGAGAGAGAGAGAGTGGAAAATTTATCAAGTTTGATTAGATGATTAAGAACTAAGCTATGGAACAGAAATGCTTCTTTCTTGGTTTGTTTTTTAAATGCTTTTAGGAAGGCTGGTGTGAGTTTTGATGAAATAGCATCAGCGGTTAGGAAACAAATTGTGCCTGAGAGAATAGCTGCAAAGACTTTTTCTTGGAAATATGTTATAGCTGAGTTTAGGTCTTTCTTGGCTCAGGCAAAAATGCAGACATTTGGTGGGAGTGAGCTTTCCAGTTACAACTGCTTGCATCGCACACAGTATCCTGTGTGTGGGGAACTGTTACACTGAAGTTCAAGGAAACCATCAAGATTCAGTGATGGGGCTGGAAACTGTGTCTCGATCGCATTGTTTATGCCAAAATGCTCATTTTTGTGCATGAGAAATTGTAGACTTCATCTGTGTGTGGAGGTAAAGCGCTGCGGTGGAGTTGCAAAGTCAGAGAGAGCCTGTGACAGGCACCACTTGAAAAAAAAAGGATGATCTCAGTCTTGGCAGTAGAGTTAGGAGATCCTAAGGTGAATTTAGCTTCTTCAGATTGCTTGCAATTCTATTAAAGAACTGTAAACTCTTATGCAACCTTTTCTCTGCGAATTGCACTAAGACTTCAGAACGGAAATGTGAAAAACGTGACATTAAGACAAATTTTCTTACTCTGGATAAACATCTGGGCTAAAATTTATTCTGATATTTACCTTGTGCAATCCCACCAAAGGCTGTTCATTAAAATGACAGCTCTCAATGTTGGGGTTTTTTTTTCCATTTTCTTTCTCAATTCACAGAAACAAAATCCCACTTTGATTAGCAAAGGTTGGGATTTTTTTATTTTTATTTTTTTTGTGTAAAAATAGCAGTTCTCCAGTGCCCTGTATTGGGCACTGGTGAGGCCCCAGCTTGAGCACTGGGGTTAGTTTTGGGCACTATGGGATAAGAAAAAGATATTGAGGGGCTGGAGACAGTTCAGAGAAGGGCAACGAAGCTGGTGAGGGGTCTGGAGAACATGTCTGGTGAGGAGAAGCTGAGGGACCTGAAGCTGTTTAGTCTGGAGGAGTCTGAGAGGAGACCTTGTTGCTCTCTACGTCTCCCTGAAGGGAGGTTGTAGTGAGGTGGGTGATGGTCTGTTCTCCCAGGTGACCAGTGACAGGAGGAGAGGAAATGGGCTGAAGTTGCACCAGGGCAGGTTTAGGTTGGATATTAGGGAAAATGTCTTTGTTGAGAGAGTGGTGAGACCTTGGAACAGGCTGCCCAGGGAGGGGGTGGAGTCACCATCCCTGGAGGGGTTCAAAAGATGTCTGAATGTGGCACTTCAGTCCATGGTTTAGTGGTCCTGATAATGTTTAGTAGACGGTTGGACTTGATGGTCTTGAAGGTCGTTTCCAACCTTGATGATTCTATGCTGTTGTGATTAAAGAATCTCCAAGACAGAGAATTCCCCATGAAGGTTCTCAGGTCCTGGACAACAAAGTACCTCTTCTTTGTCTCCTTGTCAACTTGTGCTTCCTTACCCAAGTTCCTACTCAGGAGCAGGAAAACTAACAGTTAATTACCTTTCTTCATGGAAATATATGCACACAGGCCCATGTGCAGACACGTGTGTGTGTAGACATGTATGTACCTGTATGCATGTATATGTAGACATTCTTCTACTTTGCTTCAGTTTCCTTGCAGGTAGGTCTTCACAGTTTTTCCATTAGGGAAAATGTCCTCTTCCTTTGCTTTGTCTTCCCCCACCCCCCCAAAGATGAATTTTTACAGCAAGATAACATAAAACTATGAAGATATCTGGCTTTAAATCTTTATAGGGACAAATCTTGGGTAAGATTGACAGTGTGCCCCTACCAGTGACGGTTTGAGCTTACCAGCTACCTTGTAGTAGCTACTAGAGGTTGTGAATTAGCTACGTTGTGTGATTACAGTGGATTAGTCATGAAACTTTTTGCTGTATTGGTCTGTGCACACAGGAGTAGATGAATGTCTCTGAACCTTCTTTTTGAGGCTCTCTGCAAACTCAGAAAGAAATTTCTATACTAATTTTATGTTTTAAATATTCTTTAGGTAGATTTGTCTTTTTTTTTTTTTCTCTTGTGAGATCTCTGAAAGCAAGAGAAGGACCCCTCCCTTGTCTCCACCTAGTCATTTGTGTCATTACCCTGATGGATGTAACCCACTTTTTGAGACATTGGCACTATTACATTTGTTTCAAAATCCTCATCCCAAAGTAGCTTAATTTCTGTAGAGCTGACATTTAGATTGATAGGAATTCCTACATCACAGTCAGTAGCCCTTAAGAAACTAAACACCTAAGTGGAAACAGTTGTAGTGAGGGCTTTTAACTCTCTGTCCATGATAGCTGCACCGTAACGTGGTGACATGTCACCATGACAATGATGTGACATGTCATCTCACATGATGACATGTGACAGCCCCAGAGTAACTCTGGCACTACCAGATAAATCACAGTTTGTGCGTAACTCTGATCAGCTCTCTGGTTCCTGATGCACTTCTGGTACAGGTATAACGCTTCAGACTTTTTAATTAGCTCCAAAACTCACTGTTTCAGATCAGCTGCCCAACTGATGGTTGGGCAGATGATGATGTCAAGAGCAGATTTTAGGGAAGTGAAGTTGTTTGCATAGAAATCTTTGGCATTGGTGAGGCCAGGAAGCTGGGCTTCTTCCCAGCCTCGCCTCTTGACATCTCAGAAGACAGTCTGGTTCACTGGTACTATCCAAATGAAGCAGCCTTTCCTAATTGTTTGAAAACATCCTGTTCCTCATCCAAACACTTTATTGTTATGGGCGACAGGCCTGAGATTTAACAAACTCCCATGTTTTAACTCCTCCTCAGAAGAACCCCAACCTCTCATCTCTCCTGTCCTTCCCATCCCCGCTGGAAGATAACTTTTTCTGTGAGACCTACAAAATTTTTAATCTTACAACTGTGAAGACTGATTAAAGGTGTTTTTTTCTTCACATCACCAATGTGATGACTGATTTAAGATTTTTTTTCTTATTCACAGTCATTCAGGCCCATTCAAGGACCAGGCAGCTGAAGTTGCATGAGGAGACATTTGTATGAAGAAGGAGCTTTGTTACAGTCACCAAGAACAAGACCTGCAAGCAATGTAGGTGATGTAAGACTGACCATGGCAAAGTTTAGTGCACAGAAGGTCTCTCACTCTGGACTCAGAACCTCCTGCACGTAGCCTCCCAGCTCGGAGCTGCAAGGAGATAGGAATAATCTCCATGGTCAGACACAAACGGTGGTGTTCAGCTGCAAGCTAGAACTGCAGGAGGATTTGTTAGGATGCGTTCAGTGTCCAAGTGAACACACTGCGAGTCTCATCAGCAAGCGTGGGCAGAGCAATGGGCTGCTCCAGGTTTATGCAGTTTAGAGAGGCACTGGCTTTTGCCTGGCTGGCTTGTAGGGTGGATGCAGCCTTGGTATGAATATCAGCCCTCATCTCTGCTGCAACCTGTGGTTTCAGAAAGCTGGGTTTAAAGGCAGCCTCTTGAAGCCAGTCCTCTAGAGAAAAGTGATTTCGCTCACCAAGAGATGGAGAGTTGGCCTCAGCATAGCACCATTGCCCACATCTGAGATGAGCAAAGCAGAGCTGCTCTTTATTCTGATGTGTGTGTGTATATATATGTATATATAAAAACAAAACAAAAGCCCAAAGAAAAGCCTTCTATGCTTTTGTGTGTTGTGAAACACCTTTGGTGTACTTCTGCTGTGAAATCTCTGCAAGGCTGTCTGTAGGCAAACACAGAATCAGAGAATGTTAGGGGTTGGAAGGGACCTCTGAAGATCATTGAGTTCAATCCCCCTGCCAGAGCAGGACAAAACTAGAACAGAGCACACAGAAATGCATCCAGACAGGTCTTGAAAGTCTCTAGAGAAGGAGACTCCACAACCTTTTTGGGGAGTCTGCTCTACAACCCTTACAGTCAAGTTCTTCCTCATGTTGAGGTGGAACTTCCTGTACTCTTGCTTGGATCCATTGCCCTTTGTCCTGTCACAGGACTGGGCTTTGTTCCCATGGATGTGTCTGCATTTTAAAACAGAGCCCTCACATTACTACTCACATCAGTCTTTTGGTCCTGCGTGGGGTATGAAAAAAGTTTCTGAAAGAAACTTTGCAGAAGCAAGGGAATGCTGTCTCCAACCTGAACCAGGTTCATCTGTGGGATAGATGCTGAGCTCCGCTTTGCTGCCAAGGCACACGCAGTTCCACCTCTACAGACACACACGTGCACAGTTTTTTGGCATCCAGAGGAACTTGAAGAGTCCAAAAGTAAAGCCCAGCTGAAACAGAACTCATCAGTGTGCTGAAATTCTATCTGAATTATGTTTCCCTCCAAATTTTCCACTCTTAATGTTTTTAAAAAAAGTCCTTTCTTTAAGATAATTATCAATATACTGTATGTATGAATAACCCCATGAAGTTCTGGTATGTATATTTTATTGGAATTTATGATACCTATGTTACACTACTTCCTATTCAGAAGTAACAGAAGATACCTAAACTTGTGATGCTAAACTTTTATACATCTTTTTCTCTTTCCTCCTCATCTTTTTATCTGTATAGGAATCATGACAATAGAGACCTCCACTGCCAGTACAATTTCAACTTCACAGTAACCTCAGTTGACATAACAATTTGAGATATTCACGGTTATGGATATGTCAGGCTCTTCACAAGCTTCAGTTAGTGGAATAGCTCCTCCAGTTGACAGATGACTTGCCAAAAAATACAAGGGTATCTTCAGTTTTAGTTCTTCCTCTGCTTTGTTCCATAATTTAATCTCTTAATTGTCATACAGTGTATGTCCCTTTATTTAATGCTCTGTGTGGTGACCTACACTGGATTTTAGGAAACATCTTGATGCATGTGATGCTCAATGTCCAGCCAGCACTCAAGGCTCACCATGCGAGACCTCAACAAGTGCTAAGAGAAGAATCTAAAAAAAAAAAAAAAGATGAAAAGCAGTAAGACTTGCTCTTTTACTAATGTGAAAAAGCCTTGAAGGCCTTAGATTTACCTGGATATACTTTTCAATTCTGCTTCCACCACATTCTAGGATTGCTTCCTAATATAACTGGTACCTGGTGAGTCTTTGCTTCAGATCAATATCTCCACTAGAAATGGACTTTCAAAGCAATATGTAGGAATGTCAAAACATGGGGGGTCATTTTGATGTCCTGGTTAGAAATTGGCCAGTGGGTTCAAAGCTGGAGGGAAGGAGTAGTTTGCAAAAAGACAGGCTGTGATGGTCCCATGCTGGGGAGAAAAGGGCTTCCTTTCGTACCTTGTGCTGCAAGGCTACTGGACAAATAAAAAAGCCCTGATGGGCTCAGAACAGCCCCCGTGGAGCACCCAGCAGGTCGCAGGAGGTGTAGGGTCTCTGGGGTGCTTCTCCTTGTTTGGGCATAAATCCCACCAGGGGAGCCCGGCAGGGATTTTAATAGCTTCGTTGCATTGCTCTGGCTCTCTCTAGGCACAGAGAGTCCCAACAAGGAGGTGAAGGCTGTTGAACTCCATGTTATATGTGCAAACTACCTTCCTGAAGCAAAGGCAGATCACAAAGTTTTAAGTGTGAGCCAGCAGAGTTATGCCCTCAAATGTAGGCGATGGTCATTGCTGTGAAAAGCTGAGAAAAATCTGCTTTGTAAGCAAGTGCTCGGAAAAAAGTCAAATCTTTAAAATGGCTTAATTGGCTTAATTTACTTCCCGTTCCTTTAAAATATTCCTGCCTGAGCCTTGACACTACAACACTTCGATATGCTCCCTCTCTGATGCTGCATCAAAGCAGCGCTGAAGCAAAGAGGGGCTGCAGTTTCAAGTGGCAGCTCTAAAAATTACGGTTCTCCTCTTGCCTTCCTTAACTCCCAGCAGCAAAATCCCAGCCTGATTAGCAGACTGATTTATTTTACATAAAAATAGTAATCTCCCTTTTTGCTCTTCTCCTCCCAGTCGGTGAATTCCATTCCTGACATCTGCAATTTCATCTGGATATTGTTCTATTTTATATTATTTATTTATTTATGTCTTTCCACACCCCACCTTCAGTGTGCACTGAACTGCTGTGTGCTGTTAACTATCTGCTGTATTTCACTGAAGAAGTGGGTGCATTTCAGTGATGAAAATTTCCTACATATGAGTAATCTTAAATATCCTGCTTATATCCTTTGGGGTGAAACACATTATGGGTCACATTTTAGAACAGCTTAGAAAAGCTTTAGTTGCTTTGCTCAACTCAGGCATTGAAAGAACTTTAAAAGTCTTTCCTGCTGATGTTGACTTTTATTTATTCTTGCCTTGTCACGGCTTCTAATGAAATTAATTTCATTTATACAGCAGTAAAGGAGAATGATTAAGACACAGTTGTATGAAGCCTTCTACCCCTCAGTACATCCAAGATAAAGACCATCTCAGGTGTGTGTTGGCATGGCCATGGAAGTGCAGAGTGAGGCCTGATGGCAGCAGCCAGAAGCGTAGCCCACCGTGGGCTACCAGTGAAATGGTGGGAGGGCAATATTTTCCTCTTTGCGTTCCTGTGATTTTAGGGAGTGAAGGAAAATTGCTGTTCTGTGCTTCTTCCCATCTTCAAAAGCTCACTCACTCAGGTTTCAAAGCTGGCAAAAAATTGTAGCCAATGCAATACAATTTGGCAAAACCTCCAATGTTTGATTTTTTGGTAAGGGAAGTTGCTTGCTCCTGTCTTCGTAAGCTCTGGATTGTCAGTGCTTGCTGGTGTCCATTACCAGGCCCTGCATGTCTCCAGTCTCTAATGCCAGAGGCAGAGGTTCGACCATCCCACGGGGGTGGTCAGGGAGAGGACAGGGAAAAGACCAGCCCTGGTTGGGCACTAGGTGCTGCCAAAGGCTGCGGCCAGAGGGTGCCCTCTGAAGTAAACCATACTTTTCCAAGACGATGTTTTCTTGTTCTCCTTTCATAAAGTCCAAGGAACTTCCCAACCTTGTTTATATTAAAGCATAGCTGGACCTTAGACCAAAGCAAGGGTGAAACCATTTTTCTTGTCTTGGTTTCTAATAAGCTCAGGTGAACTTGCAGAAAGCTTCCTTGAAGACCCTATTGACTGGAAGAGCATCACATTTCATGTTTGCTGAAAAACTCTGTCATCCCCTTGCTATCAAAATGACATTGAAGATATGAATGGGGTCATCCAACTTGTCAAATATTTTGGAAGAGAGAGTGAAAAAGCCTTTTCTTTTCAGAGGATACTTAGAGGTGAAAAGGTAGAGAGCAGCAGTTCCTGGCATCACTTCAATGTGGAGGTGGTATTATAGGAACAGAGGGTGAGGGATCTGGAGCTGGAGTAGGGCTGGTTGAAATGCTTTGTGCATCCCCAGAGAAAGAGGGAGGAGAGAGGGAGCAAGAGAAAAAGGGAAAGAGGCATTATATCAGAACCAGGTGATCTTTGTCTGGTATTGAGCTGAAAGTTTTGCTCAGCATTAATCATACTAGAAACCAATTTTCATCCTCCTGTATTACAGATATCAGGAAGAACGATGTTTGGAAAGAAGAAAAACTCAAAGAAATTTGACTGCAGTATTTAATGCTCTGAGTTTGTAGTGAAAACCGAGCAGTTCTTCCTTTTCTCATGAAGTCCTAATATAACAACAACCCATCGTTTGCAGAAATTAATGGCAGGTACATTTAGAACAAAGGTTTTCTTCACCCAGCATGTCCCCAGCCTCTTAAAATTCACTACCACAGCAGGCTGTAAGGGCCACTTGTGTAGCTGGAAAAGCCGCACAAGTTTATGTCCAAATCCCATCACTTCCAGTTGTTCTTGCTGAAGTAAAAGTGATCTAACCACTGCTTGTGTTCAGAGGCTACAGTGATCTCCAAACTAACTGGTGAAATAAATGTGGTCCCGTGGGTGCTTCAAGATGGCAGACAGTTTTGCTCTTCTTTGTTGTTGCTTTGGTGGCTTGCTGAGTTTACTTTTCTTTTCTTTTTTTTTTAGATATGTTTTCCTTTTACAAACCGTTGGTTTTGTTTGAAAGATGCCTGAGTCTTGCTGTTAAACCTCCATTTGTCAAAAAGTTTTTTTGCACCATGCTATAAAAAGCCGCATGAAAATTGAATGTAAAATGCTAAAGATCAATGGGCAAAACTGATTGCTGTTCCAAATGAGAATACCAAGCACCAGGACACTGAGAAATCAGATGGATGACCTGTAAAAAATAAGTTCCAATTAAGAAATATCAGGTCGAGAGAAATTCCAGAAAGCAAGGAGACAAGGGAAGATGAAATACTTTGGAGAGTGAATGATGAAGTTGTTGGTTAGGGGTAATTTTGAATTCCCTTTACAGTCTGTTACAGCACATCAGATCTATAGCTGATCAGAAAGAGACTTGTATGGTGGCCAGGGATGTGACAGCGCTTGGGTGGGTAGTAAAAATTGGTGTTTGTATTCTGGCTTTTTTGCATAGATAGGTACTGGGCATTTATTCATTCTCCTTCCCCCTTCCAGCAAAGGAGTGTCTTTGAATACACACATAAATCATTCTGCATGTTCTTATAGAAAACATGATGTTATTACATGATATTATAGAAAACATTATTATCTTTTCCAGTTATAGTTCAGTTTATCTAGGACATCTGATTGGGATACTGGACAGTTAAAAGCATTGTTTTATACAGACTCTCTGAGGGGAGCTTACAGACGTGTTTTGGTGCTTGGTTTCAAGAATCTGACCCTGCAGACACTTATTGGCATGAATCTGAAGTATATGAGTAGAGCTGTTAAGGTCACTAGGACTTTTTGCATGACTAAGGCTCAAGCAAGAAATTATTTGCAGGGCTGAGCTCCCAGCTTGTTAACTCTTCAGTAGACAAGGCTCATATCTCCTACAGAGGAGATGAAGATCCTGGGCGTGCCGTGAGGCCTCAAAAAGCCAAACCTTGTCCACATTTTCAGAACCAGGTACTGTGCCACTGCACACTCAGTTCCATCTCTTGTGTGGTTATGATAACTGGAGGATCAAAAAACCCAAGGGCTCCAAGTGAGCAAACCTGGGTTTCCTTTGACTCCGCTTTGCCGTTTCCCTTGCCTTTGCTTCTGGTGCACCTCTTGTCCTTCCAGCTGTAGGGATAAATGGTAAATCAGGCCTTGATGACTTCTGGAGAAGGTGCCTGCATCTAAAGTTATGGCCTCAAAAATGGCTTAAGAGGAATACAAATTAAAGATCATCAGTTCCTTTACTCTGATATGGATTTTTATTTTATTTTTACTGTATGGTTTCAAAAAGAACTGTCAGTGTGTTTGTTCAACTGAGTATTTATGATGTTATAATTGTTTTGTTTAGTACTGTAAATATTATGTGTGATTAATCTTGTTCATGCTGGAAAGGTATTTGGGTTTCTTACCAGACAGTATATATTTAAGGTTTGCTTTATTTATGTGGAGAAAATGACAAATACCATAGCTGAGGGAACAGAAAAAAAACCAAAACCAAAAGCAGTGCACTAAAAAAAATTAAAAAAAAAAAAAAAAAAAAAAAAAAAAAAAAAAAAAAAAAAAAAAAATCTAGGTTGGGAACTGGGGAACGGTGCTGCTCTGCTGTGCTCTGGATTGGGGTGACACTGAGTCACAGAGGGTCGGAGCCAGAGATTGCTGGCAACTGTCACATCCGACCTACAATAACAGAGAAACTCGACGGAGCCAGATGAGCAGGATGTGACCCTAAAGGCTAAGGAGAATAAGCCAGAGAGCCTGGAGGAGGCATCTTCCCCAGAGTTTAAATCTTTTGTAAATAGCTTGTTCCATCTCAAGTACTGATATCATGACCCTGAGCTATTGAAGTTGCTGCTTTCAGTAGAACCTGGAGGCTCCATTAATACTGCTAGATCATTCACACAGGATGACATGGTATTCCTTTCCTTTTTTTTGCTTTTTTTTTTTCTTTTTTTCTTTTGTACTTCCTGAGCAGTGTGCGCTTGGGAAAAAAAAGGGAAAAAAAATCCCACCAACAAAAACAAAAAACCAAACCAACCACCCTTCTCCAAGAGTGCATCTACTTAAAATGTAATAATAAATTTCACCCCATTAGGGTTAAAATAAACACAGCTACAGCCCTGCCATACTTTTGGGAAACACTGCTATTCTATTTTATTTGAATACTGCAGAACTGTTTTGCTCTCACTCCACACCAGCCTCACAAATCACTAGTGCAGTGCTCTCACTAACTTGTCTGTATTATGTTCATTTTCTGGGTGGCAATAAATATTAGAATAAAATAAACTAAAGACTGCTGGCTGGGGCTCTGTTAGCTATCTTTATGGTTTCCACAGCAGCTGAATGACAGCTCAGGCTGGAAGCAAGTGGCCCCTTTTCACCAAGTAAATTTAGCCTTGGGAAGGATGAACATCTTCTAACTCTTGAGCTGCGATGGTTGATGCCAGTCAGTAAATCAGTCAGATTTTAATTATCGGACACATGACAGGGAGCAGTGACAGGCGGCAGTCCACTGGAGAGCATTCCTTCAAAGTAGCTTTAAAAACAGAACAGCACTTGAAGAGGAAAATCAAGTGAACAGAACACAGCCACAGCTGAATTGCAGGACATTAACAGTGTGATGGAATTCCCATCCTAATAATTTTAACTGCTTCTTGGCCACAGCCTTCCAGACCAAGTAGATCTAACTCAGCTTTATTGGAAATTGATGGGGTGTGTTTTTTTTTTCTAAACCCCCTTTATACAGACCTGTGGTTTTTAATAGAGTTTCACACAGTTACTTGCATAAGCAGCTGTTTGGTGCAAAGAAAGCAGTGACAGATTTATAATGCAGCAAAACCTGTTAATTGGATAGATGAAATTGCATTTCTGACAGTGCCCTTCTATGAAAATTGGTAACATACCTCACAATGATTTGCGTAAGGAAGAGCTTCTTTATTTATGATATTTTGCCTTTTACGTTAATCCAATGATTAATTCTTGGGTAATTACCTACAAACACCTCCCTGGAAGCCTCTTTAGATAATAAGGGCTTGGTGGTTAGTAAAAGGTTACGGGAATTCTACAAAATCTATTTAGAGAATTCTCAGGATATTTAGAAATGCGTTACGGTTGCAATGTTTATTGTGGGGAAACTGGGAAATAGCTAAATATTAGCTAGATTTTTTTTGTTGTTTATTTTTTAAAGAGCTATTAAAAGAAGCAAAGTCATCTTTAGAAATTATCACTGAGCTAATAAAAAGCTTAAAAGAAAATGTAATCATCATAATAACAACAACAACAACAATATCAACAACAAAAAAAAAGCTTTTAGCTATTCCAAATATATGTGTGCTACCTTTCCAAGTGGGCAGCTTGCCATTATTTGTTAATTGCAATACGTGAAAAGGAAGCTGAAGTGTAGCCTTAAATTGTTCTGCTGTTTTCTCTGACACTGGTTGAAGTTCATTGTTCAGGTTCCCCTGCTGAAGTGGAGAGGAAGCGTTTGATGGCTCTGGGTCACATGGAGATGCTGTCTGACCCTTCACGTTATCCCCACGCTGCCAGAGTGCAGTTAACCTGCCCCTAATCCCACAAACCCACTCACTGTGCCAAGAGGAGACAACTCAGACCAGAGCTTAGACTCTGCTGAGAATCCGTGAAGCTGGGAAAACAAAAATACCTTTTGGCTTAATCTCATGGAAGATAAGTTTTCAATGAGTTAAGCAGAGCCAGATACACATAAGCCGTGCTTTAGAATTGGACCTCGCTTCTAGAAGACCAAATGTCTCTCCTACTGTCACAAAAATCACCCAGAATCTGTGAGTCCCTTTTTCTGATGGGAATCACACTGTGCACTTGAACTCGGCTTTGGTTTTGATGTTCTAGGCTAGGCTTCAAAAATAATTTTAATTTAAAGAGTTCTGTGCAAAGAGCTTTATGCAGGTTTCCAGCAAATCTGTAACCGCTCAGCGCTGTTGGAGTTTCTCAGTAGTAACCTTCACAGAGCTAAAAAGCTTCATTTTGATTATTTCACACAGAATCACATAACGACAGGGGTTGGGAGGGACCTCCAAAGATCATCGAGTCCAACCCCCCTCCCAGGGCTTATAAAAAGAAATCTGTAGATTGTCAGATCTTCAAGTTTCCTCGTCTTGTTTTGTTTCTAAAAGAAACAGAGGAAAGGAAAAAGTACCTTTTTTTTTTGTTGTTTTGTTTTGGTTTTTTTAATGCCTTTATTTTCCAATCAGGTCCTTCAAACATCCTCCCCAGCTGACAGGAACAGAGACTTAACCAGTACCTATCCAAAACAGGCTCGTCAAGTACTTGTCACCTTCCAGTTGTCTGTGGTTCTTAAAGTGTGGAACACACAATTAGTCCTGGTTAAAGAACTCCTGGTCCAAGACCAAGGACAAAGATCAGAGCCTGCTGTGCAGGACACTGTCCTGTGCATTCTGGCAGGCAAGGGAGTGCTGCTTTCACACTCAAAAGTCAGTGGAGAAAGACCTGAAGTGCAGTAACACAGGATAATAATACTTTGGATTAAAGTTAAATTAAAATTAAAAAACAAAACAATAACACTTTGCTCTGGCTCTGTACCTGACTTCCAGCTGCTAAACAGACCTGGAAGGCAGAAATCCATGAAATACTTCCCAAATGCTCCTTTTGCAGGAAAACAATTGCTGCAGTGGTATTTTCAGGCTGTGGATGGGAGGGGATGAAGGGGTGAAGGTGTGTGTGCGCTTGGGAAAGTTTGGGAAAGTTAAGTCATCCTGCTGATGGGGAATGGGGAAAGACTATCCCTGAAACCTGGGAAGTGTGGCTCACTGTGAGGGCATTTGCTAACACCTAGGTGTAGTTGGTTTAGGAGAATGATTTTTACCTCATTTTATGCCATTTTGTAAATAAGGATGTATTATTGCAGCCCAATGTTAGTGAAATGTACCAGAGCTGGATCTCGTGTACCAAGTCCACCAGAGGATATTCAGCTGATCAGGATGAGTTGGTTTATTACGTCCTTCAGATGTATAAAGCAGGTTATTCAGGTGGCTTAAATACTAAGCTGTAACTTCTACAGAAAGCAGAGATTTGTAAGTAGGCAGCAGTACATGTCAGTGTTTTACTGTGATTATTAAATGTTGCAGGAAATGCGTTGCATAATCCATACCCTTTGTGGTTTTTTATTTCTGTGTGAACAAGAAGATGTTATGGCTGCAGACAAAGAAAGAAATCATCCAGCACTGAGTTTTATGTGAAAACACCACCTTCTTTATAAGGCAGCACCTTCTGGCCAGGGGACGTATAATCCAAACAAAGAAATAGCCCTTTCAGGAAGGTGGGAAGGTAATGAAACAGGAAAAAACCCCAGATGAAGCTGATTTTTTTGCCAGCATAAATCAACATGGCTTTGTTGGGATGTAATCGAGTAGAGAGACTTTTTTCTGAGGACTTTGAAGATTTGGGGAAGGAATAAGCAGTGGAACTCAGAGAAGATTCCACGTATTATTGGAAGCTTATGACACCTAGAAAGATAGCTTTCTTTACCTAGGATTTAATATTGAGGATCATTTGTGTGGATTTCTAGGGGAAGCACACTATGGTGAATGGCAGAGTGATATTATTCACTAATACCAAATAAAAGATAAATTATGGCTTACTGAATGTGACAACCAAGTCCTCTCATTACAAGAAGTATTTTCACGGGAATATTTTCCTATTCCTGTGGTTTTAGTTGACAGTGAAATATATAATCATATCCGTGAGCATTCAAAGAACCTGCTTATGATTTTCTGTTCCTCATCTGTGCAAAGAGAAGTGTTTCTGGGAGTTTTTTCTTATCTTCTTGCGGTATTTTGTGCTAGATAAGGAGAGAGAGAAACACGGGAAATCTAAGATTAAGCCCTTATTTTAAACTAAGTGTTCCTTAACTGCCAAGTTTGAAATGAGAGTCTGAGATTTCCAGGAAAGCCTTTGTTTAGAAGTAGGGTCCAGGAACAGTGTCTGCATGCAGATTTAGGTCTAAGAATCTTTCAGAGCTCAGTCTACTGATCAGTCTGCTTGGATGTCTGCTGGAGAGGGAAAAGGAGATGATCACAGTTGTGTTGGACTGGACCATTGCCCGTTGGAAAGGGCAGGGTCACAGACACAGCCTGTGACAGGCATCTGATGTGAGTTATCCTGAGCTTGATCCATGACATTGGCTGATGCAAACTGGGCACCATTGTTCCCATTTTAATAGAGATTTGCAGCCATGTTGTACTGTTCAAGGAAACACTCAAGGCTCATCGTCAAGGAGATTAGAAGCCATGTCTGGATAACCAGATGTTTCTAGTGGCTGTCAATCAGATTGTTCGTTTCACCAGTTTCCCCTGCATCTCTGCCTCTTAAAAGGTGTTCTTGTGCTTAAAGTGTGTTTATAAATGTTAATTAAGTCGAATAACAGCCTTGAGAGGTAGAAGCTCTCTTCACCTGCTGCTAACATGAAGCTGCTCTTTTAATAGTGAATAAGAATGCTACTGAACAGTTTTGGGCAGGAAATAAACACTATCTTAGGCAGTTGGAAGCGTAGGTAGGCAGAGAGGAGCTGGAAAGCGTCCAGAAGGATGATGCAGAGAGAAAAGAGCCAGGAACTCTGGTTTACATCTTATCTGAAGGCTTAATTCATTAACATTAAAGTTCTTCCCTTCATACCATGCTTGGTCATATTGGCCCATAAAAGAAAAGTGAGACTTCTTGAATCACTCTCCCCACTTCCAGTACTTTTTGGACGCACTCTGTTCAGATACAGACTGGACATGAAGCCACTTCAATCCCAATTCTTATAAAGTCTCAAGGTTTAAAAGTCATCATGTCAGACAAAAGCCAGTCAGTGACTGAAACTGGAAATGTCAAGTCTTGATGCCATCCTCAACTACACCAGTTCAGAAAGTTTCTCCTAACTCTCGTCTTATCAAGTTAAAGCCTTACTGTGACCTGGATGGTCTACTTTAGAGCACTGGGAAGGATGAAGTATCTGGGAGTGTGCAGTTAGCTGGGGGACCTTCTTAACAAATCTGAGCTCAGCATTAGTCCCTTGGAGAAGCGAAGATGAGCTTTTTCTGCTTCTTACCAGGACAAATACCACCCTTGCTAATCCAGACATCAGAAAACATTTGCCAAGTGTGAACATATAATTGTGTGGTGGTAACTCCACTGTTATGGGGTTGGTCTCAGGACAACTGAAGGTGGCAGAATGCCAGGAGAAATGGCTAGCATTCCAGAAGTCTTCTGCTCTCTGCAACCTGCACACAGTCACACTTCACTGCAGGAGGAGGAGGTGGTGGCATGCCAACAGCAGGGAATAATCCACTCAAATCCTTCTCTTGTGGATGGAATAAAACTTGTCTGTTGCTATTATTAAAGCCGAAAAATTGCAGAAGCAAGAGCAATCGTGTGCTGCAGAACTTTATGTATATCTGAGCATTTAGAGCACTTCTGAGATGGGAATAGGTGACAGAAGCTGCCTGCATATGTTTTTGGGTGGCATTAAATTAGCTTCACTTGGAAAAAAAAAAAAAAAAAGAAAAGAAATTATTTGGTAAACTATGCCCATGAATGGATAAGAAGTGGTCAGATGGGAAAGTATAGTATGACTGGCTTAGGCAAAATGCCTTTTTTTCCCAATTACAATTAATTTCAGTGGACTTGGGCCTACAAGCCCTTGGCCTTGGGCACTTTTCACATCATAACAGTTGTGGGGAGGGAAAATGCAGAGATGAAATGCAGCCATTCAAAACTAGCCCAAAGCTGTTCTAGCAAATAGACAGACTTTTCTCATTTTCATGAAACCATTGAATATATGAATTTCACTGGATTCACTTTCTTGTGCCAAAGAAGTCAACATAGTTCATCCTGGCATGTTCAAAATTGGAAGGGTCTGATTGACAGAAGAGGGAGATGGCAGATTCAGAATATTCAAATCTTGCTGTTGCACAGTTCACTGCAATACAGAAGATACACACACAAAGAAATACTGCTGACAGTCCATCCGTTGCATACATAGAGGCTTACTTTATATTCCCTTTACAATAATTTTTGTGGGTGGGGTTTTTTTTCTGTTTTACTGCCTCATAATTATCTTTTAAACTTCATATTATACTTACATATTTTAAGCTAGGTTCCTCATGGGTCACTTTTTTTTTTTTTAAATTAGAGACATGCATTTATCTTCTTTTAGGGAACGTATCTAACTGTATTTTCTCTTCTGGTAAAGGTCTCTCTCACTGCTTTAATTTCAGTTTTTGAACTGAGGATGTTCAGAAATACAACTTGCCTCAAATCAAGACTGTTTCTTGAGAAAACTTGAGATTTCAGCTTGGTTCCAACAAGGAACAAACGTGAAGCTCCACTAAAGAGCCTTTGACCAAAAAGCACCCTTATGTTGCACACTGAAACATCAATACATATAGCCAAATTATCCCTAAACATATTAGGGTGCTTAATGGAAGCAGTCCCCCTCCCTGGCCATGGTGATGTGATTCTTCATACAAGCACTTTTTACCCTATTTCTCTACAGAATAAATGTCCCAAGACTTTCCCCAACCCAGAGAATGGGGCAACCCTTGCATCATAGGACCATAGAATGGTAGGGGTTGGAAGGGACCTCTGGAGATCATCGAGTCCAACCCCCCTGCCAGAGCAGGAACACCCAGCGCAGGCCACACAGGAACAGAGCTAGCGGGGTTTGGAATGTCTCCAGAGAAGGAGACTTCACAACCTCTCTGGGCAGCCTGTTCCAGGTTCTGTCACCTTCACAGGAAAGAAGTTCCTCCTCATGTTGAGGTGGAGCTTCCTATGGTCTAGCTTATACCCATTATTCCTTGTCCTGTTACTGGGCACCAAGGAACAGAGACTGGCCCCTTCCACATGACACCCACCCCTCAGATATTTATAGCCATTAATAAGGTCCCCTCTCAGTCTTCTCCTCTCCAAAATAAACAGCCCCAGTTCCCTCAGTCTTTCTTCACAGGGGAGATGCTCAAGTCCCTTAATCATCCTCGTAGCCTCTGCTGGACTCTCTCCAGTAGATCCCTGTCCCTCTTGAATTGGGGAGCCCCAAACTGGACACAGTATTCCAGGTGTGGTCTCACCAGGGCAGAGTAGAGGGGGATGAGAATCTCCCTTGACCTGCTTCCCCCCAGAATACCCCTGTGATTCTGTGATTCTATGGTACCATTGGCCTTCCTGGCCCCAAGGGCACGTTGCTGCCCACGGAGAACTTACCATCCTCTAGGACCCAGGCAAGTTTTCTGTGAGAGTAGGCAAAGTAGTGCTATTGAAGGGGAGAGATGCTTGATATGCATGTGGCCCTGTGACAGGACTGGGTAACGATACCCCGTAGCACTTGGCATAGCTCTAGGCTCTGCAGACCTCCCTTCAGTGGTTCATGAAGGAATGGGGCAAAAACCTGCTGCCTCCTGTTCATTCTCTCAGCCTCTTCCCCAGTGCATCTGCTGAGGGAGTGTTTTGCTTTGAAACCTTTTAATACTTTATGGGAACATTGCTGTGTGTTTACGAGGGCTGAGCCAAAGGCAATGCCTTGCTCTCAATGCAGAGAAAGCAGTGTCAGTCCTCAGCTGCTGTGGGATTTCGTGTTTAGGAACCAGTCCCTCATTGAAAGATGGTAGGAATAGCCCTTTGCTGCTTCTTTTGTGCAGGTGGCTTGGAGACCTTCCCTGGGTGCTCCCTGAGAGGCTAGCCCAAAAAGGAGGGAAGGTGGGAGATGATCCGAACTCCACACTCCTGTCTGTGTCTGGGAGAAGGGCTTTCAGGCAGGGTTCTGGCAGGGAGCTCAATGAGAGTGTCTTCCAGGAAGCAAATGGGTGGGAAATTCCTACATTTTTCTTAAATCATGTCACCAGTTTGGTGTGTGGGGAAGAAGCTTTTTTGTTTGGTTGGTTTTGATTTTCTCCAAGGGAATGAGAAATCAGTCACAAATTTTACGCCAGTGGAGGCAGTTCAGGCAAACTAAGCATTAGGAGAGCACGACATGCGACATGCCCTGGATGATCCTGCTCTGGCAGGGGGGTTGGACTCAATCTCTAGAGGTGCCTTTCATCATCTGATGGAATCATGGAATCTCTGATTCCGTGATATAGATGTAGAACCTTTGAGGTCCCCGTCAGCTGACGTTAAACATCTCCCTGAAAGGGGAAACCATGGCCATAAAAGCTTGCAGGTGAATTATGAAATGAGGGTCTCCATACTTGCATTTCTTAGCTCTGAGGCACTCCCCAAGTAACACGAGTCGCAGCAGTGCAAGACCTAAAAGCTCAGCCCGTCAGTCAACCATCGTCAGATGATGAATGAACCCTGTCTGAACATTGGCTTTGTGAGGAGAGCAGGTGAGTCCTGCCTGCTCCCCAGTTCCCTTGCAAACCCTTCAAACAGCTAATACGGCTTCTCATCTTCCCCCTCTCTTTGCCATTAAACAATCCTTCCTCAGGCTTTCTTGTGTTCTGCATAGTCATTCATTTGAACTGCCACTCTCTGTGGCAAGTGGCAGGTTTTCAAATGCAGGTTAAAGAAGGAATTTCCCAAAGCAGATAGTGCACAGGCTTCTGGGAGCTCTCTGTAGCACGTACTCTATTAAGGGCTAGCAGATCTTCTCTGCCATTTGTCTCCTTTCAATCTTACAATTAAACATTTTATCTTAGCCCACCCAAAAAAAAAAAAACAAAAAGCCCTCCTTACAACACTAAATAGAATGCTTCATGTGAAAACTTTCCTCTGAAAAGAAGGTTTCTGGTTATGAGACATACACCAATTAATGCTGCTTGATAGAATCTATAAATATACACTGTAGCAATGCTATTTGCTTTAAATACTACTTTAAGCAGGAAAAGGCAATGAATCCCCCTTCCAGTGTCTGGTTTTATGTTTAAGAGCTAATGAACTGAATTCTTCGTAAACATTGGCAAAAGATGCAAATGAACAGACAGATTCTCCAAATGCAAAGGGACACATGAGAAAGAGCTAATTTTACACAATTGACTCTCTAACCTTTTTGGATCAGTGGAATTAGAGGCTGATTAATCTGCCATGATTAGCATTTATTGAAGCTTTTGACACTGCTGCATTGTTTTTCTTTTCCTTTTCTTTTGTGTCTCTGAGAGTTACCAGTTTATAATACATTTAACTACCAGTCCATCACCCTGACAGGGTCATAGCTTTCCTTTATGGACTTTTAAAATTAATAACAGACAGTTCTATTTTGACATGCCCTTGCTTCTGCTGCAGAACTCGGCTGTTTAATTGTAGAGCTGGCCTCTTGTGGCCAAATGCTCCCAATGTTTAGCAAGGGTTGAAAATATGGATGTTAGGAGAAAAACTGGCAGATGGCTGACAAGGCATTTTTACTCATAACACACCAGTAAAACTTTAACTCAGAAGATTTAGTGCTAGAGCTTTGCAGTCAGCAAGCTGCAGCCATATGCAGATTTTTTTTTTCTTTTTTTTTTTCCCAAACTTCGAAACTGATGGTTTTGCAAAGTGTGCATAAGCAGCCTTTATTGATTATGATGTTAAAAATTGAAAGCGTCAGTATCATTTAGCCCCAGACACTTTTAAAGGAAAAAATGAACCTTCATTTTCATCATGAATTCCTGATAAGCCAGGGACTAGTAAGGTCTGTGGTCTTTTTTTGCCAAACTAAAGCAAGGAACACTCTTGCTATGCTTTTTTTTTTTTTCCTAAAAGAAATGCTGTGTGTAGGAATCAAAACAGCACCCACCATATATACTGTAACTGTTGGTTCTTACACATTCATAGACTCCAGATGATGTCCCGACCCATGAAAGTGACTTGTTAGCTGGATATAAAATCACAGACACCGTAAGCCTGGGTGATAGCTTCACAGCCTAACTTTCAGACACAAGTTAGTATTTATAACACTCTCAGTACCAATCTATCACTGCAAAAAGCGTGTTAAATAACTTTAAAGGCCTGACAAACCCACAAAACTAGGAAATCAAGATTTATGGGTGCACAGTCCATGAATTCATTCTATTGTGCCCAGGTGTTACAGCACACACAGCAGTGACATACGTTTGCTTTAGTTTAACTGTGAGGTGATGCAAGTACGTTACCACAGGTAGTCTGTGGTGGCCAGGCAACAATCCCCAACATTTTTTCTTTTTTACCATTAAATGCTACTAAACTTTGTGCTTGGTCATGAAACGTGGTATAAAGGAGCAGATGACTTCCATCGTTTCACTGTGCTTCCATACCATGAGATTTTAATTCACATACATCAGCTAACTATAGGCTTACGTTAGACTAAAAAAAAAAAAAAAAAAAAAAAGGAAAAAAATAGTCTTCCTTAGGCTTAGCTCAGAAAAAAAAACCCTAAACCAGATAACTTTTCAGTGAGGCAAATGAAAGAATAGGAAAATAGATCTTTTCTGCAGTCCTGTGAGGCAGTTCTCTGTCCTAAATGCCACCTCGGTACAAACAAACCTTCCTAAATGGGACCTTATTGTGGCCTTCCAGTATCTGAAGGGGGCTACAGGAAAGCTGTGGAGGGACTTTTTAGGCCGTTGCGCAGTGATAGGACTGGAGGGAATGGATTAAAACTAAAGATAGGTCAATTCAAATTGGACATTGGGAAGAATTTCTTCCCCATGAGGGTGGTGAGACACTGGCACAGGTTGCCCAGGGAGGTGGTGGAAGCCCCATCCTTGGAAGTGTTTAAGCCCAGGCTGGCTGGGGCTCTGAGCAACCTGCTCTAGTGGGAGGTGTCCCTGCCCATGGCAGGGGGGTTGGAACTGGATGATCTTCAAGGTCCCTTCCAACCCTGACAATTCTCTGATTCTATGATTTTCTAGTGCAGCCAAGCCCCAAATTTGTCTGTGCAAAACAACATTCATAGGGAAAAGGGGAAGAATGATTCACCTAAACAGCTTTTCTCAACTGGGCAGTTAGATGGGTGCCATGCAAGTTGGCGTGTTGTTTGCAGGCCCATCTTGTGCGCTGGCTGGGGCAGCACTGACTCCCCTGACAACATTTTACTTGAAGAACCTTCTCAAAGGACTTCCCTGAAACCCTCAAGCACAGTGATGCAATTATACCATAAATCCAATTAATGAAACAGTGTTTACATCTATCGGGGCCTCCAAATGCTCTGACAAATTTTTTCTGCATGCAAGTCAAAAGGGATGCTAAATGGTAAGGGAAGAGCAGTTTTTTGGGGGCAGTGCCATGTGGTTGAACAAGACCTTGACTTTTTGAAGTAATAGGGCAAGTCTCCCTTATTTTTCCAGTCTTTCCCGCTTGGAGGGCTGCTCCTCCTCTCCCCCTGTGACCCATCCTGGTCTTGTCCTGGAGTCAGCTTCAGTGCTGCCTCCAGCCTCACACATGGGTTCCTCAGCGGGAGAGGGCTGTGTCCTGCCACCAGGCACTGAGTGTACAAACTCTTCCCTCCCTGTACTTAATGCATGTGTTTTCCTAATGGCACTCCTAGTTTCAGTTCTACTTATGCTCTGGTACAGCCATCCCAACCAGCTGCTCCACCTCTGGATTGGATGGCAGCAGGCTCTGCTGATGCCTTGCCAAAAAGTAGAGAAGGGTGAGGAACCTGCTGCAGAACCCACCTTTGGTTCTGAAAGAGAGCAGGTGGGAATCTGACCTTCCCCAAGTGCCAAGGTTAGCCTTATAGGATATTTTTGAAATGGGTATGCAGCTCTCCTGATGGGTTTCTGAGAGCTAGTGGGTCTACCCTGGAGCCCTCTTGGCTTCCTCACACCTCCAACCCCCACCAAGGAGGGCAGAAACCCAGCCTTTTAGTTGGAGGCTGTTGTGGGAGGACGGTGGGTTGTGTGGGAGGAAGAAATTAATTGTGCAAAGTGATCAGAAAAACTAAGGGAAAGCCTCCTTTGATTTGGTGAGACAGGACAAATAAAGGGGGACGGTATGTTGGGAACACCTTGGGTTGCAGCAGCAGTGCTGAGAGCATGAGCACATCACCTGGCTCTGTAATTTCACATTACCAATCACTGCAATCAACTTGCTTACATGATCTAAATCCACGCGAATCACCTAAGCGCATGGCCCCTGGTGTTTTGACCACTTCTGCATAAAGCTTGCTGTAACGCTTGGTAATAGTCATTGTAGTTCAGCTATCTCTCACCTGTAATCTCTTGGAGATATAATAGGAATAATTGTGGTGAGGCACAGTGTGGAGATGGCAGCTAACACCCTGACTGGGGCTGAATCACACCAGAGCCTGCGTGCCTTAAGTTTTGACTGAGGAATACCTGAAAACCTGCTGAAAGCCTGGCTGAGTTCCCTCCTCTGTGAAAACCTTCCAAAGCTTTACCTTGCTTTTTTGCCGTGGAGTTATTTTCTCTGAGGAAGATGCTGCAAGAGCAGCAGTTTGTTGTGCCAAATAAATATTGTCTAATGCTAGTGAAGTATTGGTATTTCTGAACGTAAAGCAAGGAAATCCATTTCATCCCAGGAGTCGGGATTTCTTGCTCCCTTAGCACCCTGCCAGTTCCAGGCTGTGCCAAAGCCACTATTGCCACAGGTATGATGAGGTGATGTTTCTGGGTGATAAAAGTCTGGCTTATCTGGCTTGTTGATGGAGAGGGAAGATGGCACACACCTATGTTCATATGAAAAGGCAGACTGGGATCTTTTAGGAGGCTTTCCAGCTTAAAAATAATGTATCAGAGAAAACAAAACACAACAAAACCAGAAACAAAACCAAAGAGCCAGGAATTAGACAGATAAAAACGTCCTTTAACTGCTTACAAACTGAAAGGAAACTCCACTTGCAGAACACTGGCCTAATCCAAAGTCTGCATTAACTAATGCTTGTTGGATGTTGAATTACAACAGAAAGCCTATGTTAATGCATGTGAGAGCCACATGAATATCAAACAAATTCATTATGATCAGTGCTATTACAGTGAATACCAAATGAGTTCATAATGATGGAACAATGAAACTGTTACTGATAGATTTTATTTCTGCAACAAATCCTCTCTATAAGGGTCCATTCCCGTAGCATTAATTCTAATATAAGGCTACATCTGAATATTAGCATCATCAGATAAATTATACCTTTCAATATTCTGAATCATACAGGTCAACCTTTTTTTTTTTTCCCCCAACAATACAGTGGTTTTTTGTTGGTTTTTTTTTATCTCAATTTGTCCTAAAAGTTTGATGACTATGGGAAAGGGGTAACACTTTATTTTAAGTATCCAATCATTAGGAATTCATTCAGTATTCATTGCAATAACACTGATACAATAGAATTGAATGAATACGAAATTAATTTAGTATTCGTAGAGCTGTACTTCTAAAAGAGTTCCACTCTACTTCAGCTTTAGGTTAGCAGTATTTAATGGACACTTTATTTTAAGTGCACTGGTAAAGACGACTTCATTTCTATGCTTAGATATTTAGATATTATTTTGTTGTTTGGGGTTTTTTTTAGTATATAAAAAGGTATAAGATATAGGGCAAATTCATGAGGATATGATGTGAGTGTTTCAAACCTGTGCACGAGTTTTATGGAAATGGTTAAAAAGAAAATCTGAACATCTTTTTCTTCCTGATTGGTATTGGCATACTTACAGAACATGTTAGTTACAGAAGATGCAATAACTGATTGACTGATAATACTATGCATACCTGCTGCTTGAAGAACTGGTTTTGTATCGGCACTTAAAGCACAAGTATACATGTATATATATTTTATTAGCGTGAAGAACTTCTAGCATTTAAATTGCAGTTGTAAGAACAAAGGCAAGTCAAGCTTTCCTCCAGATTATGATCTTCAAAGTCAGAAAAGATCTGCGTCTGTGTTCAACTGTTCCATATGGTGTAAGTAAATGGAAGAAATGCCCCTATCCAGCAAGGGCAAAGCCTTATAGATAACTTCTTTAAGCTCGCTCCCTACCATCCATTAGCTATGGTTACCAGCAGTCACATCACTGAAGCTAAAGAAGTTACTCTGAGGGATTACCATGATTTGCCTATAATTTCTGGACTTCAGCAAACACCCAAGTGCAGTTATGAAGCAGCAACTATCCTTTCAGCTAACTCTTCATTAAAATGTGTTTAGATGTCCTTCAAAAAAAAAACCAAACAAACAAAAAAAAAAAACAACCCCCCAAAAAATTGCCTTACAGTGAAACTCAGCCTGATTCCCAGGCTTACAGTTACTTCCCTATCAAGAATTAATGCAATATCATGCACACACCATTACTGAAAAATTCTACGCTGTTTTTTGCCAAGTGTTCCTATATAACAGTTTTATCACAAGTCTGACAGCCGCCATAAAAATTCCAGGCATTCTATATCAACAGCCCTCTTTGTACTAAGTTATTAAACATTAAATTTTTATTCGTCATTTGTATTCTGTTATGCAAAATAAGCTCCTTGATAAGATGTGTCTTCTTAATTGGGCCCTTGATGCTTCTTGGATCGGAGTTGTCAGATTATCTGGAAGAAGAGGCTCAGCATTGAGCCAGCTCGCTATCAGGAGACCAATAGCTTTGTAACAACGATATTAAGTTAGAGGGGCCAAATGGAGGGCAGCACTAGGCTCAGGTGAGACTCTACATCTGTGCATGTCTTATGCTCAGGCACTTTTCTCGTAGCATCAGCAGGGCTGATGGAAATAGATTTGTTTGTTGTTTACAGCATGCAGCTGTGGATGCTGCTGCATGGGAGTTGTAGAAGATTGAAGCAAATTTGTACTGAGACTAAAATATTGAGCTTTCCTCCAGTCAGCAGTCTCTGGAATCTTACTGTCGAAAACTTTATCTGGTTGGAACCCTCTCCAGGGTGATTTTCATTTGCAGCTGCCCTGCTCTGTCTCTCCCCACCTGTCCCACCCTGCCTCTGCATCAGGCACAGCAGACGTAGGCTCCTGGTGGCCTAGGCCAGGCAGAAGTAATAACAACTGGGTCAAGCGTTTCCTACACTGGGTTTTTCCAGAAAGCTTTTTGATTCCCACCAATCCCTCCAACAGCTGTCACTGGAAGACATCATCATTTTCTTCCCTTTTAGCTACAGGGTGAATAAAGGGCTTCACACTTAGCGCAAAGCACAATGAGAAACCTCCAAGCACGTGGAAGAAAAACAAAAAAAAATCCATAAAAAGTACCCCTTTATGAAAATGTAGGATTTATTATTTTCATAAGGTAGACTAATTGTAACGGAAGTATAGTACTTTTCCAGGATGTCACTAGAAAGGTAATTGATTAATGATGCTGGTATTTGTTTGACTGAATTCTCCTGTAATTCTGGAAAAAAAAAAAACCAAAACCATAAAAAATTGGTTCCCTCATTTTATTAGTTCTTTTCTGCATTGCGGCCAGACATGGAGATGTCACCGGCATCAAGATTTGTGTGCAGAAGGAGCACAGCCACTGTCTCATTAGAGCCAGGAGAGTGAAGGGCTCCCATTCCCAGTTTGCAGATGGGAAAAGGAGGGTCAACAGGATGACCAAAACCACACTCGGGTGGAGCGATGTGTTGAACTGAAAATTCTCTCACATTTCACAAGGTGTTCTGATCGTCAAACCTTCCTCTTGGCAGAATTAAAGGAGTCTTGTTTAGTATTTAGCAAATACTGTCTCAGGCTGTTGGCTGAGACCTGTCAGAGCACATTGCTTTTATTTCTTAAATGTTATAAATCCTGCAGTTTTCATCTAAGACACCTGGTGATTTATTTTATTTTATTTCATTATTTTATTTTATTTTATTTTATTATTTTATTTATTTTTATTTTATTTTATCCCCCCCCCCCCCCAGGTCCTTGGCACAAAAACAACTTAGAAAAATTGTCACATATTATTATGTGGATTTCATAACCTGTTGCTGTGATATCCTTTTGGGTTGTTATCTAGGAAAGATTTAGAGTTTTTAATATGTCCTTTTTCGTAAGAAATATTTTAAATGACTACAAAACCCTAATCCAATGTACTGGTGCAGTTCAGTACACCTGGCTGCAGTGATGCTAAGGAACAGAGATCATCCGCAGCTCTTCTACTAACTTCTCTTTAGCCACGGTGATATTTTTTTTTTTTAAAGCACTTCATCCCTACAGGGCATCTGACTGAATTTTTGATAGCCAGCTGGAGAAACAACTTTTTTAGAAGGAAGGCATAATGATGATTGCTGTGTATTGACCCTCCAAGTACTCTGCTTGGTTTTGGATGGTCTTCTACAAATCTCCCTGTGTTTGCTCATTGTGTGACTCCAAGGCTGGTGGGGATCGCTGGCAATTGCAGCAGCAGGACTCAGAATATTGGTTTGCACCTAACGTGTTTTGTGCTTTTAGCTGGGATAAGGGTCAAACAGCAGAAGCTCAAAGCGGGGCAGGGGGAAAGCAGCTGTCATGTCCAAAGACATTACGAAGACATGTAGACACATCATTTCATTGCAAAGGTTTGTTTTCTTTCTTGCAGGGTAAGGACAATTGTTCCTCCTAAGGAGATTCAGTGCTTGCCTCCTATCTTAAAGCCACCTTAAGGCATAGGGATCCTGACAAGGCAATAAAAACACACGGTGGCAATGGGAAAGATGTAGCTGGTTGAGGCACATGACTCGGCATCAGCATTGAAATCTGTTTGGTGATTGGTCACCAGAGTTGTTCCCCAGAGCTTGATGCTGGGGCCAGTCTCCTTTAGTGTCTTTATTGGTGATCTGGACCAGGGGATCCAGGCACCCTCAGAGAGTTTGCAGATGGCACCAAACTGAGCAGGAGTGCACCTCTGCTCTAGGGTAGAAGGTTCTGCAGAGGAGTCTGGACATCCTGGGTCAATGGGATGTGGCTTAACAAGGCCAAGTGCCGGGTCCTGTCCTTGGGTCACAGCAGCCCTAGGCTGGGGAAGGAGTGTCTGGAAAGTGCCTGGTGGAAAAGGCCCTGGGGGTGCTGGGGGACGGGCGGCTGAACATGAGCCAGGGTGTGCCCAGGTGCCCAGGTGGCCAAGGGCATCCTGTCCTGGAGCACGACCAGTGTGTCCAGCAGGAGCAGGGCAGTGATGGTGCCCCTGTACTGGGCATTGATGAGTCCCCAGCTTAAGCACTGGGGTCGGTTTTGGGTACCACAGGATAAAAAAGACATTGAGGTGCTGGAGGCAGTTCAGAGAAGGGCAACGAAGCTGGTGAGGGGTCTGGAGAACATGTCTGGTGAGGATTGGCTGAGGGAGCTGGGCCTGTTTAGTCTGGAGGAGTCTGAGAGGAGACCTTGTTGCTCTCTACGTCTCCCTGAGGGAGGTTGTAGTGAGGTGGGTGATGGTCTCTTCTCCCAGGTGACCAGTGACAGGAGGAGAGGAAATGGGCTGAAATTGCACCAGGAGAGGTTTAGGGTGGATATTAGGGAAAATGTCTTTGTTGAGATAGTGGTGAGGCCTTGGAACAGGCTGCCCAGGGAGGGGGTGAAGTCACCATCCCTAGAGGGGTTCAAAAGATGTCTGGATCTGCCACTGGTTTAGTGGTCCTGATGATGTTTAGTAGATGGTTGGACTTGATGATCTTGAAGGTCATTTCCAACCAATAATAATAATAACAACAACAACAATACTCTCACAAAGCTCACAGGAATGGGAGGAGTCTGTGTTGGCAGTGCCCTCTCCATCTCTACAGCCAGCTCTGAGGGGAGGTAGGAAGGAGGGGAAGGCACAGTGCATTTTCAACATTGCTCCACTGATATTTGTTGTAATACACAGGCAGTGCCCCTCTGCCTGGGACCCAGCAGGTGTCCCCGGCAGGCAGCGTCCTGCCCAGCACACCTGGAGCAGCCCTGGTGATGCTGGCAGAGCTGTGTTTCTGAGATGTTCCTCCACACCTTCTGGGAGCAGAGGTTTAAAGGAGTTTCTGTGTCTAATTTCCAGATTTCAGATGATGTTCTTCACCATACTGTGTTTGGAAGCTGAACCTGTAGACACCTCCTGCAATTCATGCAATCATAGAATTGTTCCAGTTGAAAAAGACCTTTAAGATCATTGAGTCTAACCATTAACCTAACATTGCCAATCCCACCACTAGGCCTTTCCCTAAGCACCTCATCTACATGTCTTTTAAACACCTCCAGGGATGGTGACTTCACCACCTCCCTAGGCAGCCTGTTCAGTGCTTAACAATCCTTTCAGTGAAGAAGTGTTTCTTAATGTCCAAACTAAACCTCCCCTGGCACAACTTGACGCCATCTCCACTTGTTTTATCACTTGTTATCTGGGAGAAGAGACTGGCCCCCACCTTGCTAAAACCTCCTTGTACAGAAGGTCTCCCCTGAGCCTCCTTTTCTCCAGTTCCCTCAGCTGCTCCTCAGAATACTTGTGCTCTAGACCCTTCCCAGCTTCATTGCCCTTCTGTGGACACACTCCAGCCCCTCAGTGTCCTTCGTGTAGTGAGGGACCCAAAACTGACCCCAGGATTCAAGGTGCAGCTTCCCCAGTGCTGATTCCAAGGGCACAATCACTTTCCTAGTCCTGCTGGCCATATTATTTCTAATACTGGCCAGGATGCTGTTGGCCTTCTTGGCCACCTGGGCACACACTGGCTCACATTCAGCCAGTTGTTGATCAATACTTCCAGGTCCTTTTCCTCCAGGCAGCTCCCCAACCATTCTTCCCCAACCTGGAGCTTTGCCTGGGGTAGTTGTGACCCACATGCAGGACCCAGCACTTGGCCTTGGTGAACCTCATCCCATTGGCCTTGGCCCATCCATCCAGCCTGGCCTGGTCCCTCTCCAGTCACAGGCATGCACACACTCTGTGCCTGTCTGCCTGTCCTTCCCTTCCATCTCAGACTCAGGATGAAGGACACTTGGCTCAGAGGTTGACAGCTAACTAGATGATGCAGGGGATCACCGTGGTGGCGAAGTAACATGCCAAAGGTCACAGTCCAATAGATCAGTGGCAGAGTTAGCTCTCAGCTATCAGTCACAGACCATCTCAGCTGTCTAAGACTGCATGTTATCTGCAGCCTTCCCTTGGAGTGAGTTGTTTTAACTGCTATTTAGCTCAGAAACATCCTCCTCTCTGAAAGTTTTTCCTCACAGCACTTGAGATGGGTTTTGAGTCTTATTTATAGAAAATTATGAAAATTGCAAAATGCGGATGGGGAGAGAGCATTTAAATTCAGGGTGGAGCCTGCTCTTGTCTGCAGAATGAAACCCCTGAATCCTGACTGGCTAAATAGCTATCTTACATCGATAATAATTCTATCAAAAGATACCAGCTAACCCATGTGATTTCATCAGCCATGGCTCCAACATCTGACTGTGTTTTGACGTTTCTACAATGTAGAGGTATTGTGTGGAATTGTAATGTTTTTGCTCAAACGTCAGTGATAATATTCCTGGCATGCTCAAGCAGTGGATATTCCTGTGCCTAGGTACCTCATTATCTGCAGATGCCATAATGAGAATATGAACGCTGTCAATCACTTTGAGACACTTGTAAAAGCAATAACATGGGAAAGCTTGCCTTGATTTTCTCTTACTTCTGCCGGTTGGTTGTCCGGGAAAATCATCAGGATGCGAGGAACTGGGATTTTGTTTGGCTTGTTCTTCGTAAACTTGAATCTGTCAAGTCTCGAGCCACTCTCCTTAAATACCTCCCATTCATCTTCCCTTCAGAGGGGGCTGGTGACACACAGGGAACTCTCCTGGAGGCTCTCAGACAACTGTTACCTGTAAGACAGATTGTGGGGGACTTGCAATGCCTCATCCCAGATATGACACCACTGATGGCATATCATTCTCAATTATACCATTAAGGTTTATGGACCCTTCCTCTCTGTTTACTTCAAGACTACATAGACAGCTCAGGTTCAGAGCAGAAAATTCATTCTTTCCAACCCAAAAAAAGTATTAGAAAAGCTTGAAGCGAACAGGCTATCCCTGGAAACCACCTTTTTCATCCAGAAGGGCTTTCCCAAGCTAGATGTGTGAAGGTTTTTAATAAGTGTTATGAAATCCCTACAGATGTAGATACAAAACATCTGCAATAGTTGACAGCTTCACAGATTTATTTAAGTTATTTCTGAAAGGCATATTCTGTAAGTAAACATCTTATGGCTCCTAATTATTGAAGGGGAATAGTTTGACTAGTCTCTCCCTAATTTTTGCTCATTTCAGTTTGACATCCGTGGCATGTTGGATAGATACTATTCATCTTGGACATACAGTCTTACTTGACTTTGATGTTTAAATGTTAGACAATCAAGTCTGAGATAGCTCCTGTTTAAAGTCAGCAGAGCGAAAACAGGGTTTGAGTCTTAGCATTGGTCAAATGAATTGAATTTGATTATAAAAAAAAAAAAAAAAGAGGTGCAGGTGAGTGACTAGTGCAATCTGGCTATACATGCCATGTGAGGTTGAGTCTACCCCTCACCAGCCAGAATATTGCGTCGTATACTTGTGTTGCCTACACTTCTGACAAAGAGCTCCCAGGAGCTAAGGTGACTCTCCAGAGGCATTGGCACTGCCAAGGTTACACCACCAGCCCGAAGGTTCACCTCACCTCACCTCACCTCACCTCACCTCACCTCACCTCACGTCACCTCACCCATGCGAGCTACAAGCCAGCCCACACACAAAGCCACCAGTGTCCCTGTTAATGTACTGGGTGCTGCCGGTCTAGTGATAATAGTGTTAAGCTGGATAAAAATCGAAATCTGGGGTAGGGAAACATCTCTGTTTTCCTGAGGAATGATTCCTTGCATCCTTAACCCATGTCACCAAATGGGGCCCCAACTTTTGGGTCTGTTCTGCTTGTGCAGGGGGGGGGGGGTGGGCTGGGGTGGGCAAAGAGTTTTATTTTTCATGCTTCTGCGTGACCATTTCTGGAGGCCATTAATGTATTCCTCTCCTCTCTTTTAATTAATAAATTAATGAATTCAGTGCTGATTTTGCATTGCCCTTTTGAGTGTTGGGAGGCATGATAAACAGTAGTCATTAATGTGTTGGTGGAAGGCTTAAAATGGCTTAGGAGAAGGGCTCTTCACAGATGCTGAGGAAGGTGCCTTGGGTGGCCACAGCCGGGGAGGTGATACCTCTGGGTAGCAGAGCAGAGGTGTTGGGCTCCATCTCTGGGTGGGTCCCTGGACTGCTGGGAAGTGAGGATTACCAGTGCACCCCTTCTAAACTGATGGCACGTGAACAAATCTGCTGGGCTCTTGCCTGCAAACTGCTTGGACTTTCATTCGGGACTTACTTGAACCCCTTTGTATTTTACACTGCATTTTTTGAGCACAGCTCCTCCCATCTTATCCTTGCTTTTAACATAATGTGGTGTAAAGGTGAACTTGATTTTACCATTTCTTCAGGGCTCCACACTGAAATTTAAACACAGTGTGTGTTTTCACTGAATTCATTTTACCTGTATAATCTCACATTATAATGGTATTGCCTTCCAGAGGGTCACTGAAGACTGGCACTGAGATCATTTTGTCATTGCAAGCTTGTGTGATAATAGGATTACCATAGGCATGTTTTGAAATTGTTGTAAGATTGCTGCGAGGACATTAAGTCTCTATTCAAGAGTTTGCATCACTAAGAACAGCACAGGCCAAGCTAGAAAACCTGAGAAATTTAAATGTATTACAGAAAGGAAGAACCTTGACATATCTTGCTCGTGAAAGGAAACCAGTTGTGTTTCCCGAAGTTTTACATGAAAGTAAATCAGGAAAGCTTGAAAGAAATTAAATATGTATTGCAGGTCAGATTTAGATATATACGTTCAAATACTGTGGGGTTTTTTTGTAGGAGCAATAATGGTGTCTGTCTGCTAGGGCTCCCCAATTGTCCCATTTTACTCTTAAGTAAAAATGTTCAGTTACTGTATTACCACTACAACGATGAGTATCCTGGTATATACACAATGATTTCTTGTGTGAAATGCTATTACATGCAGAAGTTCTGATCAAATAGATAGGGAAGGAGTCCACAAAATCTGTGGTCATGGAAATAAAGAATTACTACAGCATACCCAAATTTTAAACAAGTGGTAGGAAGTAGGAAGGTAGGTAGGTAGGTAGTAGGAAGTAGTAGGTAGGAAGTATTTAATTTCTGCTTCTAATTTTTGATGCTGTTTGTGTTCTTAAGGCCTATTTAATTAAAGAAGAGCTTGTGGCTCCTTTCAGGAAAATAAAATAACTCCACCCAGAGAGGTGTACTGTATTCTATTCTAATTCTGTCAGCTCCTTGCTTTTTTCCCTTTTGATTACAGGGCATATTTGCAATGGGATGTAGTTTAGCAGTATTATTTAAAATATGGCTATTAAGATTACCTACCATTCTGAAAGCCAGGCAAACCTCAGATCATCCTGAATGCTTGCCCATCCAAACCTTAGTCAGTGACAGATTAGCTTAGCAAAGGGCCTTGCCTGGCCGTCCCAGCTGGCTTCTCTACTCATTTCAGAAAATATGTTTTCATCAAAAGCTCTTCATCTGACAGCTGAGTTGGGGAGGAGGGCAAATAAAACAGAAAAACCCTTGGCAATTTAATTTTTCAACGAAAGCTTTGACAATAAATAAATAAATAAATAAAACAAATAAATAAAGCTTTTCCATTATTAAATCCTGCTCATCTGCAGCATTATTTTCTGAAAAACTCTTAAAGGAACCTCTAGCTTTTTAACATTGATTCCAGCTTGGACACCACCAACCTTTCTGAGAGCTCAAGGGAACTTTCAGCTGGCCCTGGGGAGACCCCGGTCTATACAGGGACAGTTAAAATGGGTCACCACAGCATGTGATATGTCTTGGGTGTCCATGTACATGGATGGTGAGTTGGTGTCTGGAATTGTGGGCCAAAAGCCCACAGTAGCAAGGGCTGCGGTCATTGAATCGTAGAGTAAGATGGGTTGGGTGGGACTTCTGAATACCATCTAATCTAACCTCTTGCTCGAAGCTGGGGTCAAACTTGTAAAATACCTTCATTACTTTATTTATTATCTGATCTAATGTCAAAATATTGACGCCTGTCATTTGAAGTTATAAACGCACCTTTGAAACTTAAGGTTTTTTTTTTTTTAACTCATTTTGCAAAAGGGCAAAAGGCAACCCCACTACAAAGCTACTAGCTGAGACAGAGACACAGATTTCCCATCCCATCTCCCAGCTTTGTGCTTTCCCTGCCAGGCATACTGCCTGTCTACAATACAATTGGTTATTATTTACACTGAGGCACAAGATCCTTGTAATAAAATGCCCATCACATTATTTTTTTACTCTTGGTGTCATCCAGAGTTGTAAATATGTGTTTCCCACAGGTGGAATTGGACCATTACTGCACAAATTAGGAGAAGAGGTTGGCTATTAAAGCAACGTGGTTTGAAATTGCTTTCGTAGTTGCTAAGCACATCTGTGATGACGTCGATTTAGATTTACCTAAAGATATAAAGTGAAATGTTAGGGGAGCAGGGGAAACTAATGCTTTCATGTGTCAATGACAGGTTCTGGAAAACCAAAATTAAAAAAACCCAAACCAAACAAAACCCAAAACCCTGCATGTGGTTATATTCTGGGCTCTCTTTTATTTTGCAGCTCTGCGTATACCAGATCGAGGTCTACAGTTGCTGACCACTGCTTTGATTATCTCACTGTAGCACATAGTGCTTTGTACCCAGAGAATGTATCCTAGTGAGCTCCTAAATTGTATTTGGACAAAGAATAATTGAACACTGGACAGAATAACAAATGCCCTGGTCAAGTTTGCTTCATGGGTTTATCGTGCTGTATTAACATGATAGAAATATGAATACTTAAATCTTATCTCAGGTATAGTTTATAACTGCATTAATCATTTACTGTATTATATATTTTTCATGTCACTAAGATTGTGAGGAAAAGATTCAATTTTCCCAGTCCAGTCAGTTGAATGTGGTTTAGATAAGTTAAAGGCATTGCATTAAACTGTTTCAACATGGCTTTCTCTTATAGATCCTATAAAAGGATGGGGAACATATATCAAACAGTAATAACTGGTATATTTTACCTTTTTATAAGTCATATAGCAGTGCATTTTCCATTTTCATTAGAATCAGATAAATGAAGTTACTAAGTTTGCCACTTACAGGTAAATGTATTCAAACTGACACAGGCATTTTTACCCACTATATTTGCTTAAATAATTAAGGGGAAATGTTCTCCTATCAAAGTAGCAGCTTGATAGACACTGAAATTATCCAGAGACAACAGATACCCCCAGTACACCCAACAGTGTTTCACTTTCCTTCTGTTTATTGGTAACGTGGAGTATGAACCTTCCAAAACAGAGCGTGACTCACCGATGCTCATCTCTCAGATTTCAGCACGCCGCAAAGCATTCCCATTTTACTCCACATAAAAAAGGAATATGTACCAGCATATGCATTATGCCCTGCTAACTGCCTTTTTAGATCATTATGTGAACACTGCACATTCATTGCCCATGAATTATACGTAGATTCTAATTTGCAAGAGAGGTACTGATTCATTTCCTCGAAGCCAAGAGGTGCCCAAGGAAAAAGGGGTGGATGAAAAGGGTGCTGGAGAGGCTGCAGGGACTGCTGCAGGCTGGGGGAAGGCAGGGCAGTGAGGCTGCTGACCTCAGTATGAAAAATTGTGAGTGGACTAGGTAGCAGTATCCATGTGTCTGTAGAAGTGTCTCGTCGGTCTGAAGGAGTTTGGAATGTATGAGAGAATATTTTACGCTGGAAAGCATCACCACAGAGAAAGACCTTGGAGTCCTGGTGGAGAGCAAGTTCTCCATGGGACAGCAATGAGCCCTTGGGGCCAGGAAGGCCAATGGCATCCTGGGCTGCATTAAGAAAACTGTGTCCAGCAGGTCAAGGGAGGTTCTCCTCCCTCTCTACTCTGCCCTGGTGAGACCACACCTGGAATACTGTGTCCAGTTTGGGGCTCCTCAATTCCAGTGATCTACTGGAGAGAGTCCAGCAGAGGTTACGAGGATAATTAAGGGACTTGAGCATCTCCCCTGTGAAGAAAGGCTGAGAGAACTGGGGATGTTTAGTCTGGTGAAGAGAAGCCTGAGAGGAGACCTTATGAATGTCTATAAATATCTGAGGGGTGGGTGTCAAATTGAAGGGGTCAAGCTCTTTTCTGTAGTGCCCAGCAACAGGACAAGGAACAAAGGGTATAAACTGGAGCATAGAAGATTCCAAATCAACATGAGGAGAAACTTTGCTGTGGGGGTGACGGAGCCTGGAACAGGCTGCCCAGAGAGGTTGTGGAATCTCCTTCTCTGGAGACTTTCAAGACCCACCTGGCTCTGTTCCTGTGTGGGCTGCCCTGGGTGATCCTGCTCTGGCAGGGGGATTGGACTTGATCTGCAGAGGTCCCTACTATTCTATGATTCTATGATCAGGTAGTCAAGAAAGGCATTTTGCAGCGCCTTCTAATGCCTTGCTGATATATGGCCACTGGGCCTCACACCATGAAGCTGCTGCTTCTGCTCCATGGGGAAAATTGCAAGGGGGATCACATCTGGCTGGACTTGGGTCTGGTCAGGATCAGGGCTGGCTGGGGATTGGGTCCAGCACCATGCCTGGGACTGCCTAGGTGCAATACGGCACGCTGAGGTTGAATGGGCTTCAGGCAGGGTGGGCAGGCACTGGAAGGTCCTGGAGAGGCCCTAGCGTGTGGTGTGTACACGGTGCAGGGTGTGGAGTTTGCAGAAGTGACACAGAAACACTGTGAATTGTTGAATTAGTTGCATTTCAGCAAACTTTCACAATGGCTTGTAGCTATGGTTTGGCAAGTCCCATTTAATAAGAATTAAAAAATAATTTAAAAGACAGGACAATTGCTGTGCTATAGCTGCCATGCTTTGCCATCCTTCATTATTATTGCTTTTCAAAAGTCTGGGAAGCCAATTGAAATACCAAGATCCTTGTGCTGTGACCATTCTCCTGCTTCAAAACCCCCTGCAATCGTTTGTGTTCTTGCGCTTCAACATCATGCTCTGTTTGCTTTATGGCTGTAAAAATAAATAGGATATTTAAAATATATTGTACAATAACAACTTCTTTTCCGGTCAGATTTCCTCTAAGTGAGATCAGCTGAAATAATCTTAATGAAGTTGTACAATATGGAAGATTCCCTGCCATGGAGGATTTATATGCCTAGGCTGTAAATGGTGACTGAAGTGTTTGCCAGCACTCAATTAGTGGTTCCTGGGTCATTACTGGAGTTGTAGAGAGTTTTTCTTACACTGCTTTGAATTACAGTGTCACAAAATGGTAAATCAATTACATATGTGTCCTTGTATGTGCCCCATAAGGATACCTGCCATGGTTTTTTTACGGTCTTCTTAGACTTCACATTTACTTCCATGAAGTGAAGTAAAGGTTATAACACAGTGCAAGTTATTTCTAAAAGTTTGCGGGGGGGGGGGGGGGAAGAAATCAAAACAGCAGGCCATAGAATAGAAAGGTGAGATTCAAAGACACAAATCACTTCACAGTCACAAAAATTGCCAAAAAAACAGCAGCTTGCAGCTGTGCACAGCAGGGACAGAAAACATTAAACACATGTTAAATAACAAATAGGAGACTTAAATATAGCTAAAAGTGGACCTTATTCTGAATAAATCATGTAAACTGCGTCTTAATGGTTCTAAGGAATGTAATAGATCATGTGAAATATGCTAAATTTATATTGTCAAAAAAAAAAGAAATCGATAGTTAACCCCCTCCCTTTTAAAAAGGGGACTATTGAGTCTGTGAGTAAATATTTTGTCTTCCGTTTTCTTCCTCTATGTACAGCTGGATTTGTGAAATTTCATTTCAGTTAAGGGCAAAGCAGGACTTGAATTCAAAGCAGTTTGGATTTGGGGTGCGAAACTACTTAACATTCTCTTTACAGAGGCTGGACTTTTCATGAAATTGTCCTTTCTGCCCCCCCCTCCTTATGTAACAAATGCAAAGAATGTTGATTATCCCCTTTTTTTTTTTTTTTTTTTTTTTTATATGCTCCTGATAAAGTGTTTGAATTGGTCTCTCCAGCATCCTGCATTCATTTGTGGTGTCTGTGCAAGGGCAGGCATTGCTCAATGGGCACGGCAACCCTCATCCTATCCTTCCTACTGACTGGGAACGAGCAAGGGGGAGAGGAGGGCAAAAAAAAAAAGAAAGAAAAAGGAAAGAAAGAAAAAAAAAGAATGTCTTCTTCTTTTTATGAGAAGCATGAAAAATAAATCACTGCTTTGAGTATTCAAATCAATCCTTCTGGCAACTATCTTCCTCTTGAAATGTTTCTTGGCTGTGTATTTATGCCTTCTGAATATTTTCAAGCCTTTTCCTTGCCTTCCGCACTGAGGGTCACGTTTTACTTTCCCTGTATATATCTTTTTTTTTGAGATTAATGTACCTTAATGACATCATTGTGTGCGATGATGGGAAGGTCCCCAAGTTTGCTTTTCTTCCCATCTCAGTTGTACTTCTGAACAAATCAGCTCTCAGGCTTTGATGTTTTTTTCCTGTAGGGCTATCTTTCTTATAGGCAATATAGCTTACCTATACATTTAGCGAGCCTGCAGTCTCTCATTAGGTGCATTTTTGTCATCAATAATAAGTTCCCAAGGAGCCTAATGTGATGGGTAACGGATACAGTGTGGAATGGAGCCGTTGTTTGATAATGCAATATCTCTCATAACAATGTAAATAAGAAGCTGAATACATTTCAGGGCTCCTTTGTGTTCCACATTATTAGATGGTGCTCTATTTCCAATCTGAATATTCATAATATGCTCCTAGAGTGCAACATCGAAGTAAGTGGCTTTGAGGAAAAATGATATTTTTTTTTTAAGTGGAAGGAAAAAAATCCCACCACCAACAACAACAACAAAACCCCAACAAGAAATGAGGAGTGATCTAATGAGGAACAGTTGAGGACTATGATTTAACATACTTCTGAGGTTTCTATCAGCCTGGAGCCGTTCTTTCTTGGCTTGTATACAGTGCATTTACATGGAGCTCTATTTGGATGAGTGCCTTCCAAAGTACTAAATGCTCTAATGTACTGAAAAGCGATAAATATGGAAGAGGCATGCGAGCACACGCCGTGCACGCTTGCGTACACGCGCTGCACATACATATGTAAACACATGCACGTAACATATACATATACACCCAAGCAGACATGCTCACCCCTGCCCCCCAGTCCCAATTGAGATGTTTTAATCTCCTTTATGGCTAGGTTAGGTAAAATTTTGAAGACAAAAAAAATTGGTAACATTCCACCTGGCATTGCATAGTACTGAAGTACTATGTTTAAAGGGCTGTACTCTCACCCCATCAGCATGGGACCAACGAGTTAAGAATAGAGAAAGGAGGGGGAAAAAAACCAACCCCATGGAATAAAACCTGTTGCAAGTGTCACCTAACCTGACCACAAGGAAAGGAAGGGTTTGGGTTTCTCCAGCACAAGCAGCTGTGTTGCTGGCTATGGGATGCTGTAAATGAAGCCAATAAGCTCTGGAAAGCATGTCACTGTTTATCAAAGGGCTCTTTTCAGTGACCTTATGAGCTAACAGCAGTGATGGGAGCAGAAATGGTAATTGTGATTTTTATAGCAGTCTTTGCTAATTTCTTACAGCTCGTTCCTAAAAAAATAAAAACTTAGACCATGAAAAAAAAAAAAAGAGAAATAAAATCATGAAAACAAAGCTGAATAGGTTAATGAAATGACAATAGGAAAGTGTCCTTAATGGGGATACAATTGCTGCCTGAAATATTTATTACTTACATTTATTTAGATCCTTCACGAAAAAATGTGTCTGTTTTCCTATACTTTGATTTTTGCTCTGAAGTTTCAAGGAGGTTTTGTGCTTTTTCATCTAATATTCCTCCTCTAACTCTCCCAACGTGATTCATTTCTTTAAGATCTTGTTTTATTTTTTAGTCATCAATTACTCAAACTTTGTTGGCCTATCTATTCTCTGCCATCTGGACCCCATACCTTATTTTAAAGCATGTTCAAATAATGACAACCTTCTTTTCTCAATTAATTTATGGGCTGTGGGGACCATTTTTCATTTGTTATCATGCACTTCCATTTGATCTCTCATATCTTTCTTCTGCATCTGCAACCATAGTGTATAAATCTTCCTCTCAAGCATTGTCATGGTGCCCAAGATATATAGGTGTAACTCCCTATTAGTTCCACAAAACTGACCTTAATTTCTAAAAATGGTATCAGATGCGAATAAAGTTTGGTAAGATGATTTGTTTTGATTTACTTTGTACCACTTATCTAGGAGTTTTCTTCCTACTTTTCTTTTATCTAATTTAGACAGTATAGTCTTGCAAACCCACTTGCATGTTTATCCATTACCTCCCTGCCAATGCTGCTCCTTAGAGAGATGGTGCTGCAAGATTTTTGGATGCTAAGAATAATAAAATGTCCTTTTTTTTTTTTTTTTTTTTCCCCAGTAACCTGTAGTAAGCATGCAACTTCTATTTGCATTTAAAAATGATAATTTGGTCTCCCATAAAATAAAGGGGGTTTGTCGGTCTGATTGAGGTGACATTAGCCTGGTAAAATGAACAGAAACAGACAAATCCAAATAGCTTTCATTTTATTCCACTGCGTTGACAAATGATGAGACTTAAAAAATCCAATTCTCCCACCGAGCGCTTGCAAGGAGCTGGTTTGGACTGCTGAAGGGCTGTGGCTCACAAAACAAAAATGTCTCTGTTTTTTTGCTATTGTTGGAAGAGGGGAGAAAGTGGGTGTGTGTGTGTCTGTCTGTCCATGTCTGTGTGTCTGCGTGCGCATACGTGTTTTGTTTTACATAAACAGACCTCAGTCCAAACTGAGGATTGCTAATTAAGCAAAAACCATGACCAGATGTTTATTAACACCTCTCAGGTTCATGGGATTTGGATAGTGTGCAGTTTTCGTGGACTAATTTGAGAAGGGAAACACCTTTATTGGAATAATGGCCAATTATAATTGCCTACTTTGCCTATTTTTGTTTTATCTGGTGTACAGGGGGGAGAAAATAAGCCCAACCTATCATTCTCATGCTGTTGATACTAATTCTGCATGTGATTTGTCATATATTATTAAGAGCAAATCCACGATAATGTACAGGTGGGAAGCAACAGCTTCTTCTGTGTAGGTTGTTAGGAGTTTATGAGATGCCAACATTGTTAACCTATTTCTAGCCTGCCACTAGGTTTGCCTCTGCCAGAGCAACGATGTGTCACTTTGATGCCAAAAGGCACTGAAACAGGAAGAGTTGCTGTTGGGTCCCAGCATGGTGACTTCATCACAGGCCTCAGCTTCAAACTGTGGAGTAATAAAACCGAATAGCACAATATAAAACTCCATGTTTCATAAGACAAATATTGCTTTATGCATTCATGTCCCTTGTACTATGTTAACTGTAGGAAGAAATGGAATACAGTTTTAGTGACCCCCTGGGACCTATAAAGGCTATTTCTGAGTCTGAATCTTGCTGTTTAATTTAATCATTTATTATATTAATATTCAAATGGGCTGCATCTTATTAGCTACTGCAAAGATGTTAGTATGTCTGAAATAAATACCTAATTATGCTTTTGAAGAGAGAGGTTCTAAAGACTTTTGTACATTTGTGCTAATAGAACAGTTCATTTGCAGATTTTTATTTTTTTTCTGCAGAAATCATCAGTCTGAGCGTTTTGGTTTTTCCCCTCCTTCCTTTGAATAAAATAAGAACACAGATCAAATATAGCATTGCGGTGCCTAAACAGCACATGCAAGTTTTCCCTTTTGTAATGCAAGACTTCATTCTCCAGGCGGGTGAGTTATACAGTAGCAAACTGACCAGTGCCCTCAGCTTCTAGCTCAATAACACATTAATAAAAATAACTGCTTTAACCAAATGACCATGAAATTAAGTATGTTCTTATTTAAATTAAACAAATGGCTATGCTTTTGAAAAACATTTTTGAGCCTGACATGGTCATGTTTAAAATACATTGACGTTTTATTGTTTTAAAAGCCCATTATTATATTTTCCCTTGAGTGCAAACCGTTTCTTTTTGGATGAGGACTTTGCATTTCATGGATTCAAACAATGGACAGTAGCTTCTTGCAAAATCTCATGTCATGGTGCTGCATCAAGTGGGTAGCAGGACACGAGGACATGGAGGAAAACCCATCAATGGATTTCTAGTGCCAGCTTGTCTGCAGGAACTCCAGGAAAAAGCTTTCACTAAGGCTGCATAAGAAGGACTTGAACTGCAAATACTACGTACGTAAACGTTTTAAACACAAACTGTGAAGAAAATTAGTAATAAGCAAAAGTTACAGTCTACAAACCCAAGAATTACAAGTTGCTGTCTTTCAAAAGATCACGACAACCAAACTTGGAATTATCTTTTTAAGTCTCTAATTCCAAGGCTCCTACTAAACACAAAATTATTTCTTTCATAACTGTTTGCTGAATAAATGATGGTGTTAATAAAAGGTTAAAGGATGGGAACTGCTGGAAGCCAAAATCCTCTTTTCATCCACAAACAGCCAAGTTAGTGAACTTCAGGATGAGGTCCTCTGAGCTGACCTGCAAATGGCCCTACCCTCATTCTGCTGTATCAGTGGGAAAGCCTTGCCAGAGCATTTCCTGCCAGTGAGGATGGCAGTTATCACAGTTATTACATCTGGTCAAATTATAAGCCTTCTTGAACCTAAAGAGGAGAAGCGGGTCAGCCCCCATATCTACTCAAGTAAGTTTTGTCTAACGCCTTGAAATCCCGCTGCTGCCCATGGGAGTATAGCCTGCAAAGGCTGAGACTAGACCTGCTCTGCTCTTCATTCCTTCATTCTCCCAGGGCTTTTGGGGCTGCACCTCATTACACTCATCCCCACGGAGTCTTCACTCTATCCATGTCATCCTTCAAAACCTGTGAGTTTTGCTGTGGAGAACTTGAGCCAGCAACACCCCACCATTGCAGGAGACTTCGATGGCAATTATTTGTTTACCTGAAACTGTCGGGCAGGATTGTGAGGAGGATCAGCATATATCATGGCATAATATTTTATAACCACTGTTATCTTAGTGATTAACTGAAATGATTAGCAATGGTCATCTGAACTACCCCGTCTATAAAACAAGAGCCTTGGCAGTTTGCTAATGAATGCCAATACTATTTGTCTTAATAAGTAGTCGATGCATTTCTCTGTTTGAAAATCTTTAAAAATACGTGTTGCTATCCAGTTTTACCTTCTTTTTTTTCCTGCAAAGATTAGCTTTTCACCATTGGTTTAACGAGTGGAAGCAAAGCTAGGGCATCAATAGTTAACCTTATATTACCCTCTGCTGAACAGACACAGTATCAATGTAGGGGTTTAACTACCACACTACTAAAAACACATATTCCTGCAGTTTTAGGTTAGCTGTAAGAATGCTGTGTATATGTTTTCCTCATTATTTGGATGTGCTGTTTCAATGTTGTGATCAGTGATTCAGAGCACATGATTCATCAGGAAGACATTTGCTAGGCAGACATGTGAGGAGCTGTCTGCCTCTTCAATCTCACTGACAGGGCAAAAATGCTGATTTATAGTAAATCATTAAAATCTGCTTATTATTGCACTGCTTGTTCCTCTTCTCCACTTCAAGCCAGCATCTTGATCTGCATCATGTCTCTTACAATTTTATACTACAGCAAGCAGTTATTTAAACAAGAGAGAAATGATACTTAGTCTTTATTAGTGCATATGAAAGGATATTTTGTTTAAAGAAGACTAATTAAGAAAGCAGACTCTATTTTCTTGCTCAGTTTAGGGAAAAATAAAGATTTAAAACATGCAACCACAAAGAATTATTACAATAAACCAATGTTTTTAAATGATTGTTGAATAGCTTGGTTTTTTTTTTTTTTTTTTAATCATCATAAAGAAGCAGTTCAACCACCAAAAATATCTGGAAGGAAAGAGAGGTTGCATGGTAATTCAGCTTGTGATAGAACTTGGGGAAGACACAGCTGAATATTTTGTGATTGTGGGTGGAAAGGGAAAGAAAACCCTCAAACCTAGAACGAGTTGACAGTTGGGTTCAGTGACAATGGGAACATAAAAATAATTTCCAAGAAGCGAGGGGAAAAAGTTTTATTGACTTTGAAAGAGGTGGTTTTGTGAAATAATATAGTATGTAAATACACCACCTGATAGAAAAACAAAGAAACAATGCAAAAAAACAAGGTCCATATTGTGTATGTGTTACTTACAGTAAAAATTTTAATTTGATGCCTGGGGACAGAAATCCTTGCCACTGAATTACAAAGAAGTGAATAAACTGACTCAAAATTAATCCATACAGATCTTTCCCCTTAATAATACTAATTCCAGAGAACAAAGCAGTGCATAATGCATTTTAAATTAACTTGGAAAATGCATAATTTATATTTGTTTTATTTCTTAATATTTGAACACAGGTACAGTTTAGAATGCTAAGGACAGGAAAGGAGAGGACAGATTTTGTCCATACATGCTCAATTTAAAAAAAATAAAACCAGACAATATTTTTCAAGCTCTCTTAGAAAAGGACTTCAGCTGTGAAATATTACAGAGAAAGGATAAACACAGTTAGGAGAGAGAAAATGATTTTTAACATGCTGTGAAATGAATATGTTTGGTTAAAATATAAAAAGGGTCCTAATTCCTAATAAAACATTCTGAAATATATAATTACATATTAGTTTGGATCAAAAATAATGTCCTCACTCATGAGAAGCAATTGAGAGATCCACAGCAGGATGCCCTGTCAGGCATGGCAGGCAGAGAGAATATGGGATGTAAGAGGGGCAGGGGTAAGGCACTGCAGTGCAAGGCTCCACTCCATGAAAAAATAGACAGGATGGGTGGGAAACAACAAGGCTGAAGTCTGCTTCTTTATTAATGGGCTTCACCTACATGTGTAACATTGTCATCTGCCTTTTTTTATATATATATATATATAGCATATTATTTACTGTATGGGAGCACAAGTAGAAAACCAGACATCCTGTGTCTAACCCAGAAAAGCTATGCCTGTAATTCAGAGATGTATTGATCCTTCATCTGCTGGGGTAGCTCTGCAGGCTAGCTTCACCCTCTCCAGCCCAAAAGGCAGACCTCCAGTTACCCAGGCACGAGGTACCACAAGGAAGAGGAAATAACTTCATATACTGGTATGTCAGTCCCCATCCAGGCTATGCCTTTTGGATAAACTCATAGACACTTCACTGCCTCACCATGTCTGTACTGTTGGACTTGAAAGTTTGTCATTCAGTTTGAAAAGAAGGGGGAAAAATGGGATTGCTGCTACAGTAGGTGCAGATGGTATTGCAATATAAGGAGAAAGCATCTGGTTTAAAGATTCTTAGTCTGGAAAATTTGTCCTCTCCATTTTCCTCTCTCCTCTTCCAGCGTGACTTTGGATCTAATAAATTGGAAAGGTGTTTGGAGAGGGCCAAAAGGCAATCAGGTATGTGTGTGTGCTTTCACATAGCTCTCTTTCTCTCTTATTTATATATATATATATACATACATGTGTATATATATATATGCATGGAGCATGAGGGCAGGAGCATCTGCACTCCACCTCAGGTGTACCAGTCTGTTCAATTCCTGAAAAGAAAGATAAGCTCTTCTAGAGACAAAAAAATGTTGCAAGAATTTCTGTCCTTGCATCAAAGGTATGATGCTGAGTGAGGATGGGAAGCTGCGGGAGAATCAAAACCAATTGGACCTGCTTGACTATATTTACTTGGGGGAATGTTGGCTCAGATGGTACTTAAAACAGTGGTGATACATGTGCAGCAATTTAGAATAATTTTGCTGGTGTAGATTTCTGTTATTAATACTGCTGATTGTCAACATGCTTTGAGCAGTTATCACAGGAGCACACAAAGGGTAAAGAGTGTATTTTATGCAGATTTTTTTTTTTCCCCCTAAATAATCTTTATGATGTTCAAAAGAGGTGAAATTTGCCTGAGACCAGACTTGCTTACAACACAGGAATTTAGCCCCTAGTTGCTAAGTTATAAATCTTTCTGCCAGATTGGGTAGAACATCACATTACCTTGAACTAAATTTGTAAAGAATGACCATTGTCCTCACAGCTGTACAAGAAAAATGTAAAGCTTGTCCTGAACCATGGGTTTTAATAGGCTGTTCACGTGAAACTAAAAAGTGAGGAGATAAAACCCAGCCAACACGAATTTATCCAAACTGATGACTTCCATAGTGACAATTTGTAAAATAATGACTTTACTAGAAAACTGAATTGATTACATTTCGCACACTTTTAGTATTTTAACTACCTGTGGTGTGTGTGGGGATTAAATAAGTAAATATTAGCTTATGTTTATAGGAAAACATTCTTAGTTAATTCCTTCCTTGGTGCTATGGTTGCAAGTTATTTTCAATAACTCAATTTACACGCTAGCCTTATCATGGACTAATGCAAATTAATGCTTTGAGTCATAAGTGTTTCCCTTGGAAACAGTAATTTCAAGTTAATGTCTCTTGATGTGAAATGGAGTGCAGTGTCACAAGCTCCCTCTGACCAACCTACAAATTAACTTCAGTTCCCTCCATACAAGAAATACAGATTGTGTCCTGCTTTGCTGAGAGTAAAAAGTTCTATCCATATACAGGTGGGGGTGTGTCAGTTTGCCCTTTATTTATTTATTTATTTATTATCCTGGATTTTCACTGGTGCAACCAAAACTGCCCATTGGAACTCAAAGGAAAAAAACAAACGGCTAATATTTACAGCATACTAGTACAATGATGATTCGTGAAAGGTAATTATTGATCCCCAAACTAGGCCTGTCTGGACAGGTTGTGTTGGGTTGTAGCTAGGGATTGCTAAGAAAGAATTTTCAACTAGCAACAATAAAAAGAAAATAACAGAAATAAAGTAAAAAAGAAAACAAAGAAAGAAAGAAAACAGAGCAAAGGGGAAAAAAAAACCCCAAACCCCACCATGTTTCTTCATTGTACTAATGACTTTTTTCGTGACATGTTTTAAATGAATCAATAGTTGAAAAATTCTCCAGTCCAGCATGGGTATATCTCCTGCATATATATTTGCTATTGTATTTCCAGTCTGGTCTTTTCCACACAGCCTGCAGAACTTCAGCCTTATGGTATTGCTCAGAGAAGTCACAGCTCTGCTCTCCACCCTTCGAGCCCTCTGCACGCATTGGAGCACGGGCTTTTTTATTCTCAGAGTTGGATGAGACTACAGAGTGAAAGCTGAACTAGCAATGGCAAATTCAGTTGCCATAGAGTCAAAGTGAACAGATTCTCCTGGCTGTGCCCTTGATAGTGCCTTCCCCTAGAGCACTCGTGTTAGTAGTGAAAGCACCTGTGGTTTGGATTTTTGGTTGTTTCTGCTTCTCGGGAAAAAAAAAAAAAAAATCCCTTTTCTTCTTTGTCTTCTTATTAGAGCTCAAGTCAAACCTCTGATTTTACTTGCACCTACCTTCTGGAATTTGTTTAAAAAGAAATATTAAAAAGCAACAAACTAAAGAATCATCCCTTCTCCACTTTTCCTTTGTGTAAGATAATTAAACCAAGCTTTGTAAGCAGAGAAATTACAAAAATCTCATTTTATGTTTTCTATCTCTGCCTAATCCTGAACTTGTTTTGGAGGTACACAGCTCTCTGTCCCACTAGGGGCAGTGCTTGTGGGCTGCTACTTTTTGACCTCCATAGAATCCCACAGCTCCAAGGTGACACCAGTAATGGTACTTTCCTCCTCCCAGCAAATAGAACTAGTCTCCAGACTCCTAAGGAATAAAAACAACCTAAAAAAATGCCCAAGGTGGTAAGTAGCAGTTAATGTAGGGTGCCCGCTGAGCATCAGCTAGGACAGTCTCAACAGTTCTCAGAGCTTATGAGAGCACACAGCTCAGCGAGAACAGGGCAGCTATGTGTTGGCTGCCTCACAACACCAAATTCTGCACAGGCTCCTCACAGAGGAAGGAACTAGCCTCTTTTAGAGAAGTAGCCATGTGTTTCCTCAGGAAATATCTTCTCTCCTCTTGAGTAGAACGTAGAAGTGCCCATCAGCAGCCAAAGGCAGGTGTGTCATTTCAGAGGGAGTGGAGTCCGGGGTTCTGAGGTAAAGAACAAGGTATAATCCTAGAAAATGGAAGGGAAGGAAATAGAAGTGAGACTGCAATAAAAAGAGTGACGAATGGAGGGCAGAGAATTCATAAACCAAGAGGAACAAATAAGAGGGTAAAAACTAGGGAGGGAAAGTTGCAGCTTGACTGATTTTTAAAAGCTACAGTTATGATGTCTAGAGGAGGAGGAAAGGAATAAAGACAGTGGGGGAAAAAAAGAAAAAAAAAAGGAAAGACAATCTGGGCTGATGGAAATAACAGAGGGAAAGAAAACAAAGCATGTCTGAAGAAACAGCAGTGGGAATGGAGAGTCCACATTCCTTTGGGAGGAGGCAAAACTCCCAAAGCTGCATGCTCTGGATAGAAAGGGATAGATTGATGCTTGAGGGACCGCTGGCAAAAGACAACAAAATTACTATTTATCAACACAAATAATTTAATGATCCCGCCCCCCCCCCCCCCCCCCCCCCTCAATTTTGAAGCACATTTTGGGACTCAAAAGGATAAACAAGGATGTAGGAGAGGAAAGGTTTGGTTTATGTTGTGCAGGTGAGCTTTAGTTTTTCAGAGTGTCTTGAGATAGCACATATGGAATAAAGCTGGAGAAAGTATAATAGCCTGTTTACAAGATCAAGGCACAGAAGCAAATCAAATGAAAGGTTAACAAGATCAGAGTTCATAGATAAAGGTTTAAATTCCTTTTTTCTTAAAGAGAAAGATTTAGATGAGAGATGATGCAATCTATTTTAATTGTAGGAAAAATTAGATGTATGGAAGAGCAGAGGGGGTGATATGTCATCAGTGAAAGGATCTCGTCTTCTTGACCAAGGAAATGTCCTTCCAGACAAAGTCAAAAACATTGCATATTCAGGAATCAATACATCTTTCCTGAGTTAAAGAAGTCTTGTTTTTGTCCATGTTGATTCATGCCATCCAACTTTAAATGGTTTTAGTTCATCGAAAGAAGGGAAAAAAAAAAAAAAAAACAACTTTTTTTTTTCTTTCTTTCAGTGTTGCCACAGACAATTCATTCTGACCAAAACCCAAAGATATAGATTCAAGAAAAAAGAACAGACAGGCTACTGGTGAAGACTCCATTTAGTAATTTGATTTAAAGTCTTAAAAACAACTGAAAATACTTTTTATATTTCCAACATAAATAATGTCATGTTTAGAGTTATATTTGCAATCATATTTATGAAGCCCAAAGATATCACTTTAATGCAGAAACATTATTTTCTATCTTTTGGAGGTTGGTTTTTGTTTGTTTCCTTGAGCTGGTTTTCTTAGGAGTGCGCAGAAAAAGATACCGCAAAGTCAGCACAGTTGTCACAGTGCATGGTAGAAGAAAGTGGCTGCTGTTGGAGAGGCCAGTGCAGAGGGACCTGCTCCCTGTGCCAGGAGGAGGTGCCACAGCAGTTATCAAGAGCATTTCACTTCTGACACGCAGCCTGCTCATGGCTTTCTTACCAGCACTGTGGGGCAGGGGAGAAGCACCAGGACTGCCACCAACTTCATCTTCATGGGCATCCTCTCCTCCTGGAGCTTTGCTCTTGTACTGGGTCTGAGTGAGCTGGAGTTAACATTCCCCGCAGCAGCCCTCCCAGTGCTGTGCTTTGCCCTGGGAGCTGGAAAGGTGCTGATCACCCCCTGTGCTGTGGCTGCTGCTGGGCAGGGCTCACACAGCACCAGGGCTGGTTTCCAACATTCCCCCTACGGTGGGATGGGGTGGACAAGACCTTGGGAGGGGACACGACTGGCACAGCTGACCCAAACTGACCAAAGTGATATTCCAGACCATATGACATAAGCTGAACTATAAAAGCTAGGAAAAGGAGGGGGGGGAACAATGATGATGACATTGTCTTGTCCTCTGGAGCAACCACTATGCATTTGGAGCCCTGCTTCCTGAAAAGGGGCCAGACATCACCTGCTGGTGGGAAGTAAAGATTAAATCTTTTTTTTCTTTTGCTTCCATCATTGCTTTGCTTCTTCATTAAACTGCTTTTGTCTCAGCCCATGAGTTTCATCTTATTTTCTTTCCCTTGGTCCAGCTGAGAGGAGGATGGGGGAGTGATAGAGCATCTTGGTGGGCACCCGGTGTCCAGCCAAGGTCAAACCACCACAGCCCTTCAAAGCTCACATGGCTCCTGAGGATACAGCCAGCCTTTAAACCCTGACTCTTGTAGAGAGCAGGCTGCCTGGGCTGCCCATCTGCATAGGGAGAAAGTAGAATTTAAGCAAAAATTGGTTGGAGCCTGAAAGGCAAGTCTGTGCTACAGCACAGAGGAAGGTGGTGGGGAGAGTTGTGGGTTGTCACTGCCGTGTGAAGGGGCTGGCAGTGCTTGCTGATGCATGTGGGGACCTGTCAGGTGTCTGTGCATCCCTCTCTGCCATGGCCAAGTGGGACACAGGACATGGCAGTGGGGATTTCCCAGCATCTAGGAGGAAAAGCAACACCTCGAGGGGGGAAGAGGACAATATTCATCAGGAACGTCACCTCCTTACTTTGTTGAAGAAGCAGCTTGTTTCAGGAGTTTTGTTTTTGAACAGAATGAAGGGTACCTAATTGGTAAATGCTAGTTTGCACGTGTGGATCGCACTGGATTGCTCCAGCTCCTATAAAGTGATATCATACATCAGCGTCAAGAGGGATTAACAGCTCTGTCAAATGTCATCAGTGAAAGCCGTATATGTACCGTCAGCTCCCATGGAAACACTTCTGAGCAGGCTAAGTTTAATTCAAATAGTTTTCAAAAACATCTCCAATTGTGATAAATAGGAGAGTCCCTAGAGAAGCAGATATTAGTTCTACCAGCTGCAGTAAAACATCTTAAGAAAAAAACCAATCATAAATAAAGGCAAACTTTAATGATGGAGAAAGGCCAAAAATTTACTGTGGATGTCACTTGGTGTTTAAAAATACTATCATGTGTGTCATTAAAAAAAAAGGAATATTCTCTTAAATGTCTCTTATTTACTTTTAAAATGAAAAATATCAAATAGTTAAACTTTATTATGTGTAAAATTGTTTTCAGATTGTGATGGAAACGTTACATACAGGAAACCAAACTTGAACAGCAAGGAAAAGAAGGCAAGAAGGCAAGAAACAGTCAAAACACCAAAGCCAAACAGATGTTTTGAAGCTGATCTGTCGCAAGGACCACATGCCGTCATCTATAACTGAGCCCTCAAGGAGGGAGGCCAAGATTACTGTGGGGTAGTAAGCCCTGGTTTGGCTCTTGAGAACCATGTGGAAATCCTGTGTGTAAAGTTCAAAAAGGAGCCTTTTTGGCAGATGCAGTTTCCGTCCGAGGAGAAGTCTTGATTTAAACTGCTCAAGAGCAAGAGCTGCTGAAGGGCTCGGTCGGTGTGGTGGCTGCAGCATTGTGGGCTACACAGCCTCCCGCTCATCCAACCAGCCTTTGACCTTTCCTCTCTGCGTGACATAGAGCAGGACACAGAACAGGGAGTTTTTGGGTGCAGTGATGGAAGAGCACTGCTGGTTTTTTGCATCTCTGCAGCTGGCCAGGGAAGGCACTGTGGTGTTCCCCCAGGAGATGACCGTGATGCTGCCGTATTTCCAGGCAAATATCAACCCCTCCTGCAGCTTTCCACAAGAGGTTTTCAACCCCTGTGGCACCCAATATATAAAAGGACATACTATCCTGAAAAAGGAAAGTGTTTTCTTTGGTCATAGCTCTTAGCGTCTCAAAGGAGCTGAACACTAAGCTTAATCCTAGTGAAAATTGTGTAAAAGTGATGTATTTGCTTACTACATTTCTTCCTTCAAAATAAACCAAGTCCTAGAGATACAGCATCCTGTGTCCAAAAGGAAACATCCAATGACCGGTTCTGTATTTTTCTGGACTGTTTTTAATTCTGTCGTTCTGGGCTGGGCTACACTCGTGTAGAATTTTCTGCATATTGACCAGGAAATGTACAGTCATAGTGCCATTAAATCAAAGGAACATCTCACCATGTAAACAGGTGTCAACTCCTTGCAGCAACATCACTGTCCCAGTACCTGGTCCCTTGCAGGTCAGCTGAATCTCTTTTTCTTGGGAAAAGACATGGAAGTTCATTTGTTGTTTTTAAAGACTCATAAACTCTCATTCACATAACAATCACCAAAAAAAGCACTGCAGCTACTGTAACTTTTAGACAAAATGAATCACCAAAGTCTGTGTTGGTTAACCAGAAAACAGAGGTACTAATGGCATGTGAGCAGTATCAAAATGGTTTTATGGCATATAGGCAAATTACGAGTAAATCTTTAGTGATAATCATAGAATCATAGAATTGTCAGGGTTGGAAGGGACCTTGAAGATCATCCAGTTCCAACCCCCCTGCCATGGGCAGGGACACCTCCCACTAGAGCAGGTTGCTCAGAGCCCCAGCCAGCCCAGGCTTAAAAACTCCCAAGGATGGGGCTTCCACCACCTGTCGGGCAACCTGTGCCAGTGTCTCATCATCCTCATGGGGAAGAAATTCTTCCTAATGTCCAATTTGAATTAACCTATCTCTAGTTTTAATCCATTCCCCCTAGTCCTGTCACTGCCTGACAGCCTAAATAGTCCCTCCCCAGCTTTCTTGTAATATAAGTAAAAATATAAGTAAAAAATATGAAATATAAATAAAGATATGAAATATAAGTAAATAATATGAGTAAATCTTTAGCATTCTTTCTTTTTGTTTAGAATTTTTTTCTTCAAAAAAATCTTAGATGCCAAAAAATCTTGGGTGCCAAACTGAACATTTAGTTACCATATCTAACTAGTGATAACCTATACCAGTAAACTAGATTGCTACATGAATGAGGGATTAACTATGACACCACATGAAGGTACTCACCACGATCCTTCAGAAGAACCTTGTTAGTTCTTTGCAGGTAACCAGCACTATTCGCACGTCATGCTGCAACAGGATGCTGAAGAGCCCTGGGCCAACTGCAACGTGTCTTGTGCCTTTAAATCAGTCTCCCCCATGCATTGTTACAAGTTCTAAAGAGAAGAAAAGGAGGGTAATTGTAATCGGTGATTCCCTTTTCAGAGGAACTGAGGGCCCCATATGCCAGCCAGATCCACACCACAGGGAGGTCTGCTGCCTTCCTGGGGCCAGGGTCAGAGATTTTAGAAGGAAACTTCCTAGTCTGGTACAGCCATCAGATTACTATCCCTTATTGGTTATACAGATTGGGAATGATGCCACAGTGGGAAGCCTCAAAACAATTAAAAAAGAATTCAGGGCCCTGGGGAGATCGCTTGAGGGCTCAGGAGCCCAAGTGGTGTTCTCCACCATTCCTTCAGTGGCAGGGAGTAATACTGAAAGAGGCAGGAAGACCCACCTGATTAATATGTGGCTGAGAGGCTGGTGCCACCAACAGAATTTTGGGTTTTTTGAACATGGGGAGCTTTATGCTGCACAGGGTCTGCAGGGAACAAATGGAGTCCATCTGCCTCCAAGGGGGAAAAGAATTCTTGCATATGAGCTGGCTGGGCTCATTGAGAGGGCTTTAAACTAGGTCTGAAGGGGGAAGGGGATAAAACCAGACCTGCCAAAGTTGAACAAAAGGGTGGCAGGTCATTGTTGGGCAAGAAGTCACTAGCCCGGCTCAAGTGCATCTACACAAATGCACGAAGCATGTGCAACAAACAGGAGGAGCTGGAAGCCATTGTGAAGCGCATCCGCTATGATGTAGTCACCACTGCAGAAACATGGTGGGATGACTCTCATGAGTGGAGTTCTGCAATGGACGGCTATAAGCTCTATAAGCGGAATAGGCAAGATAGAAAGGGCGGTGGTTAAAAAGTGTTTTGAATGTATAGAAGTTACTAAGTGTGATGGACCAGTTGAATGTTTATGGGTTAAGTTGAGGAATGCCAATGAGGTAGATGTCCTTCTGAGGGTCTGTTATAGACCACCCAGCCAGGATGAAGAGGTTGATGAATTATTCTATGGACAACTGGCAGAAGCCGCCAAATCACAAGACCTTGTTGTTGTGGGAGATCTCAGCTTGCCAGACATCTGCTGGAAATACAACACAGCAGACAGGAAACAGTCCAGGAGGTTCCTGGACTGTGTGGAAGATAACTTCCTGACTCAGCTGGTAAGTGAGCCCACCAGGGGAGGTGCCTTGCTGGACTTGTTGTTCAAAAACAGAGAGGGACTGGTGGGTAATGTGGTGGTTGGAGGCTGTCTTGGGCTTAGTGACCATGAAATGATAGAGTTTTCAATTCTTGCCCAAGTAAGGAGGGGGAGCAGCAAGACTATTACCATGGACTTCCAAAGGGCAGACTTCAACCTGTTTAGGACACTGGTTGAGAAAGTCCCTTGGAGTACAGTCCTAGAGGGCAAGGGGGTCCAGGAAGGCTGGACTGTTTTTAAAAAGGAACTCTTAAAGGCCCAGGAGCAGGCTGTCCCCATGTGTTGTAAGACGAACCGGCAGGGAAAACGACCGGCCTGGCTAAATGGGGAGCTTCTGGCAGAATTTAGGAGGAAGAGGAGAGTCTACCTCCTTTGGAAGAAGGGGCAGGCTACTCAAGAAGAGTACAGGGATTTAGTTAGGTCATGTAGGAAGAATATTAGGGGGGCAAAAGCTCAACTAGAACTCAGCCTGGCCACCGCTGCAAGAGACAACAAAAAGAGTTTTTACAAATATATTAACAAAAAAAGAACTAGGGAGAATCTCCATCCCTTACTGGATGCAAGGGGGAACATTGTTATCAAGGATGAGGAAAAGGCTGAGGTACTTAATGCCTTCTTTGCCTCAGTCTTTAATAGTCAGTCTGGTTATCCTCATGGCATTCAATCCCCTGAGCTGGAAGATAGGGATGGAGACCAGAACAGTCCCCTCATAATCCAGGAAGTGGTAGTTAATGATCTTCTAAGTCAACTGGAAACCCACAAGTCTATGGGGCCAGATGGGATCCACCCGAGAGTGCTGAGGGAATTGGCAGAGGAACTTACCAAGCCTCTCTCTGTCATTTATCAGCGATCCTGGTCAACTGGGGAGGTCCCAGATGACTGGAGACTTGCCAATGTGACACCCATCTATAAGAAGGGCAGGAAGGATGATCCAGGGAACTAGAGGCCTCTCAGCCTGACCTCAGTCCCGGGAAAGATTATGGAACAGTTCATTTTGAGGGTGATCACACAGCAAGTGCAGGAAAATGGGGGGATCAGGCCCAGCCAACATGGGTTCATGAAGGGCAAGTCCTGTTTAACCAACCTGATCTCCTTCTATGACCAGGTGACCCGCCTAGTGGATGAGGGCAAGGCTGTGGATGTTGTCTACCTGGACTTCAGGAAGGCATTTGACACCGTTTCTCACAGCATTCTGCTGGAGAAGCTGGCAGGTCATGGCATAGACAGGAGGACTCTTTGCTGGGTTAGAAACTGGCTGGATGGCTGAGCCCAGAGGGTGGTGGTGAACGGAGTAAAATCCAGTTGGCGACCAGTCACAAGCAGTGTCCCTCAGGGCTCAGTTTTGGGACCCGTCTTGTTTAATATATTCATCAATGACCTGGACGAGGGATTTGAATGTACCCTCAGTAAATTTGCAGACGACACAAAATTAAGCTCAAGTGCCGATCTGCTTGAGGGTAGGAAGGCTCTGCAGCAGGATCTGGACAGGCTGGAGAGATGGGCTGAGCTCAATTGTATGGAGTTTAACAAAGCCAAGTGCCGGGTCATGCACTTCGGTCACAACAACCCCCAGAAACGCTACAGGCTTGGGGAGGAGTGGCTGGAGAGCTGCCTGGCGGAAAAGGACCTGGGGGTGTTGGTCAATAGCCGGCTGAACATGAGCCAGCAGTGTGCCCAGGTGGCCAAGAAGGCCAATGGCATCCTGGTCTGTATCAGAAACGGTGTGACCAGTAGGAGTAGGGAGGTGATCGTACCCCTATACTGGGCACTTGTGAGACCACACCTTGAGTACCGTGTCCAGTTTTGGTCACCACAGTACAGGAGGGACATCGAGGTGCTGGAGCGAGTGCAGAGGAGGGCAACAAAGCTGGTGAAAGGGCTGGAAAGCATGCCCTATGAAGAGCTGCTGAGGGAACTGGGTTTGTTTAGTCTAGAGGAGAGGAGGCTGAGAGGAGACCTTATTGCCCTCTACAACTACCTAAAAGGAGGTTGTAGAGAGGCTGGTGTTGGTCTCTTCTCTCAAATTAGTAATGATAGGACAAGGGGGAATGGGCTCAAGTTGCGTCAGGGGAGGTTTAGATCAGATATTAGGAGGAAATTCTTCACTGAGAGAGTGGTTAGGCACTGGAACAGGCTGCCCAGGGAGGTGGTGGAGTCACCATCCCTGGAGGTGTTAAAAGAACGATTAGATGTGGAGCTTGAGGATATGGTGTAGTGATTAGAGAAATGCTGGGATGGAGGTTGGACTTGATGGCTCTGGAGGTCCTTTCCAACCATAATGATTCTATGATTCAGCAAAAGAAAATATAAAAGATGTGACTGATCTGATTCGCTGTTGAGAATGGCAATGAATCCTGCTATGGTTTGTTTGCTATCCATGAATCTCTTCACCCACCCATCCTTCCACCCACCTGCCCTGAAAACTTTTGATCTATGTGCCCAGAAATTTCTGATAAGAAGTTTTCAGTTTCCAAAGCCAGGCTTGTTTTCCTTTTAACTTGAAAATTGTGTATTCTCTCCACTACACAGACTAAATCAAACTGCAGGACATTAATAGAAGAAGTCAGATTAAATTTCTTTTGTATTCCTCTTAAACTTGGTGAGATTTATCAGCCCCTCAGAGTCTTAGCTATAAAAAGTATCCGCTTACTCTAGGACAAACATTTCATAACAGAGAGATGCCCCAAACTGCAAGGAACCTAAACCACCTGGTCAGGCCCTACACTGGGCCAAAATATTGTCTATCAAAGTTGTCATCTGACAGTACACAACTAATTAATTTTCAAGGCTTTTTTTAATATCCTGTACTCCACTGGAGGTTAAAAAGTCAACCTCTATGTTCTTATTAGGTTCAAAGAGTTTAATTACTGTATGAGGAATTTAAACAGTATTGAATTTTTAGCTTTCTGAAGATTAATTAATACAATACAATACAATACATAATTAAACCTTAGGTATAGTTTTGAAGGATAACTTTGCTTAGGTTACATGAATTCAGCCTTCAGCACTGGCCCTGTGATCCTATGGACAGAGGACAAGAAGCCTCAGCAGGAAAGCTGGGAGTGCAATAGCTGGAGGACACAGCACAGAGGAGATACCCTGGACTTGTTTTCCAGTCATACAGTATGGGAAAATCTTTGTATTTCCTTTCACGTACTGGGTCTTGTTAGGTTAAAAAACCATCAGAGGCAAGCCATGCAGTCTTGTTTGTGCTACTGAGCACTTTGGTGTTTCACGTGCCGTTGCTGTGGTGAGGAGGTTTGGTTTCCACTCATGGAGTTTTCTGACTGTAAAAATCCATGTAGGAGTTGGCTACTGCAGGCTCTACAATTGAAATCAAGCTGTTTGTGGGACTAAGTGATCAAAATGCCCCATTTGCATCCTCATCTTCACATACCTTGGTCAGATTCATAGGAATTCTCTGTGTTACTATCTGGGGAGGTGGGCATGAGGTGCCAGAAAGAGTTAATGATCCTATTCTATTATTCTCTCTTCTCTCTTCCCTTCTCTCTTCCCTCTTCTCTCTTCTCTCTTCTCTCTTCTCTCTTCTCTCTTCTCTCTT
>JANVCC010000037.1:1334564-1401719 GCA_025345505.1 Todiramphus chloris collaris
TCTTCTCTTCTCTTCTCTTCTCTTCTCTTCTCTTCTCTTCTCTTCTCCTCTCCTCTCCTCTCCTCTCCTCTTCCCATTCCATTTCCATTCTATTCAGCCAGAGAAGACAGGCTCTCTTAAATGCTCTTTATTTCACAGCATCAAGTATTATTTCAACTGTTAATGAAAACACATGGGTTAATATTGTTTAAAATGCATTTAGGCTGCATATGAAACGATGTCAAAAGGGAAAAAAAAAGTCAAAATCATCATCATAAAAGCCAGCTTTCTTGGAGAAATATTGCACTGGATTTATTTAAGAAAGAAAGACAGTATTTTCTGTTTGGAGGATTTTTAATGAATAGATGTTACTCTTATTTATTATTTACTACTTTCAAAATTTAATGAATAGTCCTGGTGATAATTTCTTTATTTCTATATTTATAGAAATACAGAATTTCATACATACTGAGCCCTGTTATTATCTACACGTTCCGCCTTTCTGTAAATAAAGAAATTTGGTGTTTGCCAGTAGAACTATTCATTACAATTTGAAAGTGGATAAATAATGAATAGTAATGCCATTTCTTCATTAAAATTCTACAAAAGGAAAATATATACTCGTTATTCCTTTCATGAATTCGGCCCATTGAAGGTTCATAAATAATTGTGCTTCACAATTGTGTCTAATTAGCAATGTACTTAATCCAGTGCATCCAAAAGCCTGAAGCAAAGGGAGAGATTTTTTTTGTTGCTTTTTTATTTCTCACTCTCAGTGGCAACTGTCTGATTTCTGAATGCACCTTTGCTGATAAGACAAAATGATGCATCTCCAAAGATCAATGTTCTGTGCGCTATTTATTTCTTATTTTATTTTCTGCCCCAAATTTGCTGTTTTAAGTACGATGTTCATAAACACCATCCCCATCAAACTTAAGGTTAGCTCAACAGGAGATCAGCAATACAGCAGCTAATAAATGAATCTTCAAAATATTTCTCTATATCAAAGTTCTCACAGAGTGCTTTTGTTCCCTAACATGAGCTTCCCTGCAGAGCCGTGCTACTGTCGGAATGTCTCTCTGCTCTGGGGCCAGCTTCAGCAGTGGCATCTTCTGTAGAAACACCTTTAAGGAAGGGTTGTGCTAAAGGCACACGGTTGGGTCTTCCCTACCAGGGGGGCACTGGTTCAGCATGCAGACATCATCACAGCTTTTCCTTTCCCTGCACTGACTTCAAAGCCAACACGTAATATAAACTGATCACATCATTAGCCAGTATTTCCCAACAATGCACGCTGAAGAACTGTTAGAGAATGATTTATATTTAACCATCCCTCTTTTCTGTATAATCTCTAAGACTGGCTGGTGTAAAAATGGAGCTAGACATACTAAATGTCCCATATTCCTCAGCTTTCAGGATCTTGTGATGCTTATCACATGCCTGTGTAGCTGCATCCATCGAGATCCCTTGGCAGGCTTGATAAAAATCTGAAATATCATAGTTGTTTTCGTCTCCCCCAACTAGTCAGTCATCAGTAATGCTGGTGGCTCCGGCCTTCGTATGTTTTCAAAGGAGCTTAAGCTCACACTCTAACTGATTTGATGTTATCTGATTCGTAAACCATCACCAGCTATGAAACATCGAAGTCTGTTATGAATAGTCCTTTAAGCAACCAGTACTTCTTTATGAGACACCAGCAGGTTATTTGATTATATTACAATCACATGCCTTGCAGTTGAACTTTACTGTTGCCAATGAAAAGCAGAGGAGAGAGAGAAAGAAAGGGGAATGCATTTCTGTTTTTCTTAGTGTCCTTTGTAACCCATAAGACTCATCCAGTGAGGACACCAGGCAATGTCTTTATTTAATTTATGCTATCAAGCTATTTAACACAAAACATGACACATTTTTAACCGACCTCGTCTCAGAAAACAAAGACAGACACCAACAGATTTCTTCACTGAAAGTGTCTAATATCACAACTTTAATAAAATAAACATCTCTTTTGTTTTTTCCTCCCTATCCTTTACAAAGTCCAAAGGAAGGGCTAAAGGCAGACTCCCTGATGGAATAAATTTAGCTAAAATAACATTGTAGCCTGGTTTCAGAATTATCTCAGCTGCTTCCAAATAGAGAAAATAGAAAAATAAATGCTTTTTTTTTTTTTGTCATTATACTTCACCCCTGAGAAATTAGTATCCTACAACAAACAAAACTATGAATTAAAATGAACTTTCAATACAACTGCTAGAGAAAATCACATAGGGAAGAGTCAAGGATTAAATATATAGACTGGTTTCTGTTCTTCTGCCACAGACAGCCAAACTGACACTGGTCAAGTTGGGGATTTTTTAGGTAACTGCTCTCACATAACAAAATCCGTAGCAATGAGCTAAATCCTGATGGCTTATAAAATGCATCCAGAGAGTTAGGCACAGAGAATAATAAGTGAAAAGCTGCCTAATATAACATAAATCTAAAAAACATAGTCACCCTTGGGCATAATAAAATGGGCATAATAGTATTCTCCTACCTCACAGAGTGCTATCAGCATACATTTGCAAATGCATACATTCATAAAGAATACAGGAACAGTTTTAGAGACCCTCCTATCACATCATCCTGAACAAACCTTGACATTGCCAGTCCCTGGCACAAGGTGTGTGTGTGGGGGGACGATGGGACAGAATTAGACCAGAGATAGTGCTGTTAATTTATTCTTCATGAGAATTTGAATAGGATTTCACTCAGTACTATTCATACATCTATAAGAACACAGACATTGTAGTTTATGAACTAGCTGGGATGAGGATTTCACTCAGTACTATACATACATCTATAAGAACACAGACATTGTAGCTTATGAACTAGCTGGGATGAGAATCCCAAGGAAAAACATGGTCGAATGCTACATTTCTCACACTGACTTTTTTCCTAAGTCTGGGAATTATCCGGAGTACTTCAGAAACCAGAATTCAGCAATCCTGATTTGGTGTTTGTCTTTTCTGTCAGGTCTCTTAGCAAAAAAAAAAATGTCTAAATGCTTGGCGACATCTAAATTCTCAGAGGAAGAAAGCATGTGTCCTTTGCATCCACAGGCACATAGAGCAAAGCAGTCAAAGACCTGCAGAAGTGATTTCCCCTTTGAACATGCTGTGACCTGGATGCACATAATGGTAGAAATTTTGCAACCTAGGTGCAGACGTTTGAAAATACGACCCCAGTGACCAGTCATTAGCGAAACTGAAATGAGGACAGGCTTGCTGAATGCCTTGAAATATACTCATCATATTTTAAATGGCTTTAATTCTACAGTACTTTTAATATAACCCTTCAAACATGAGGGAACACAAAGGGAAGGTTAATTGGAATGGCTAATTAAACATAGTGAAGTTAAAGAACTGGAACACTGGGATTTTGTTTTGATATTTAGCAACATCTCATAACCCTACGGACATTGATTTAGCCCAAGGTCTGATATCTTTATAAATTGCAACATAGCCTGGAGATCTGAAGGAGAGACAAAAGGGTTGAGTGCTTGTAACAACAGAGTCCCAAAGGAGCCCTAATAACAATTATAACCAACATGATTATTTGCATTAGTTAAAAAATAAATCCATGTCTCGGGTTTTAGTCATTTTGTACTGATCAACTAGGACATGGAAACAGGGAGAGAAAACCTGCAACAGAAGCATGCCTGATGTTAGGATCCAGAGGACAGAAAGTCCTAGCTCATGACCATCCCTTGTGGATCTGCAGTCACAAACTACATTTTTGCTCTAGATAATCCCAGAGCAATCCAAACCATGCCCTAACTGTGTCTATAAATAAGAAAAAAAATAGAGCTTTTCCAGACTTCTTCGTCAGTCTTAGACCTTCAGAGAGACCGGGGAGTGTAGTTATAACCACTTTATAGGTAGGAAAGTGAACAGTACACCCATGTCAAAGAGAAATACCAAAGAGGTGACTTTCTGTCCATACCTGTTCCTCACTGCTGAAGCACTTTGTGCTCTGCCATGCCAGAGACAAATCCAGTACAGCAGAAACTGCCAAACAGCACTGAAATTAGGAATAGTAGAGCTCTACCAGAGCTAAACCTTAGAGTTTTTTTCTGGTTTTGGGACCTGTACAGTGCAGGAACACATAACAGAAACCTGCCTGGTTGCTGTGTCATATTATTGAACTGGAAGCACAAAAAAACCCCAAACCCGTATAGCTGCTACAGTCTCCAAACAGTGCAAAGATTGCAGTGTCTGCTGAAAAACATGATTTCTCAGGCTTAGCAATGGTGCCCAGGGAATCAAGAGACCTCTTAAGGATAAAAGTGAGACCATAGCCATACATACATTACCTGTGTATCCAACGTGAGGAAGAGTCAATACCTGTGTTGCCATTATCTAAATGGCTCGTGCAAAAGTGTATCATGCTTTTAGGAATACTGCCTTCTATTAATGTAAGTATACAATGATCAGATTACTAGAATATTAATGGCATAGGTGCGTAGAAGATTAATGAACTACGGGAGTGTGCTGGTTTCATTTATTATCTGGACTGATAGAAAGGAAGCAGAAATACATGGTGCACACAGAAAAACTGCAGTAACCAAACCTGCCGCGTGCTGTGTCCAAGACACATGAATGTGATGTGTATATTTTGCACGGACTCAGAAAGGACAAGTAGGTTAGAGTTAATCATCTGGACAAGACAAAAAAATCTGAAGAAACGAGGCCCTTCTTAAACTTGCAGGGCAAGGTAAGTGGTGAGGATGGGCATATTAAAGCAAATTTAATGATGGCAAGAACACTGTTCTGCCGAGCTCCTGTTACAATAATCAGTTCTGTGATGCTGTCACATCACACCAGGGACTATGCACATGACCAGCGAGTAGACCCAGTGATTCCACTTTGCACATCGACTTTGTACATTATCTGCACACCTCTCCTGCTTGCTTCTCACTCTGAACAGGTTTGGGCTGCTCCTAGAACAGCTCAAGTGAGAGTAACACTCCCAACCCATTGCTAAAACCCTTTCAGGTGATCTTTTGGCCAGTTCCTACCTTTCCCACTCCTGCCCAAGTCCCACACATGGCACTAACTGCTCTTGAAAAAACAGCATGATGGCAAGGAACACCAGAACCCAACCTTCTCCCACACCTATTCCACTGCCATGTGATCTGGAAGTCCCCTGGGGCCTGTTCAGAGCTTCACCAAAGTCGACAACTCCTTGCATTTGAAGTAGAGAAGGAAGTCCGTGTGGGTTTTTTGTGAGCTTGGAGAATATTTGTCCATGGGTCATATCTGTGAGGCCTGGCACTGTCTCTCTGAAGAAGATTTGCTGACGATCTACCTACGTTTAGATACATAATTCCAATTTCATGAATATAGAGGCAACATTAAATGATCATGTGAAGCCGCAATCCAGGTCTGAAACAATTTGCAGCAAAAGGTATTCAGGCACCAGATAAATCTACAAATTCACTGCTTTCATTAATACTTACAGAATGCTCGAGAGTAGAAGAGGCCTTTATGCACTATATGAAATATTTAACTGGAAACATATTGCCAATAATCAAATATTATGCTCGGAGAAACATAAATGCAGTCTAAAAATTGGGAACTTACTGCTGAGATAGCAAATAGCTTGTTCTTTATTCCTAAAGGTCTTGCAAAGTTTCATCATTGCTTTGCAAAAATATATTTGAGGAATGTGAATTCTCACTGTAAAATCCAGCAGCAAAGGACCACTTCCCAGCTGTCTTTGTTGCCCATTTAGAAAACTAGAAAATGGTTTCACGATTGCTTTCACTTTAATTCCCAACCCCCTTTAATTTCAGCAGGAGGAGATTCTGCTCCTAGAGGGGTGGTGTAAGTCCAGAACTACTCTACTGACTTCACAGAGGCATAAATGAGAACAGAACAGAGACAATTGCTTTTAAATGGATTAATCAGAGCAAGTTAAATAAAAAGCAGAAAATTTCATCCCCATTTTATATTCAGGTCAGAATTTGGGGGCTCGTTGTCCTCATTTGCCAGTGTTTCAGAACTAGGAAATAATATCTGAGAATTCTTTTTTCTTTCTTGACAAAGAGCGCCAGTCAAAAATTGGGAACCAGATGGCTGCTTATATATTTCTTTTTTTTATTTACTGCAATACTAAAGCCACCATAAAAAAGCAAAGTTGAACAGACAGAGCTAATAATATAATCATTCAAAACACCTGCAAACAGTGCAGATGGGCAATTTCTGTCTGCAAAATCATCAGTGAAAGACCGCCTTCCCATATGGGCAAATCTAGCTGCCTTAGAGCTTCCGAAGCTCTGTCCCTTACCTTAAGAAAACCTGCATTGAGCATATGCAGCCTTTTTAAAGCAGAGCAGAAGTGTCTGTATCTGCCCGTTTATTTTATTTCAATAGAACTTGCAGCACTCTCTCAGTGTACTTGATTTCCCATTGTATGTCCCAAAAGGGCAGAAACCCTGAAGTAGCAAAGCAAACAGCTTTTATTCTGGTGGAACATTTATGATTGTTAATGTATATTAATGAACCCCAAACACACAAGGTTTATTCCTTTATGCACGGAAATAGTTACAGGACCGAGGCTGCTGTTGCTGGAGTGTGTCAGCACGTGTCTGTCTTAGGTGTGCATGTGTTTAATATTGGGTTATGAAATTATTTCCCGCCCTTATTAAGAAATAAATCGTCCTTCTCGCATCCTTTCCATATGTCATCTCCAATGCTAATATACATCAAGGGATGGGAAAGACTGAGACCCAGGAACTAATGCTGGTGCTGCCATTGATCCCCAACCAGGATGGGCTGATTACACACTGCAAGGTCTTTCTCACTCCCCGGCTGCTCATCACTTGAAGTGTCAAACTCGCCTTGAGCCCTGACTGCTGGAGCCAAGCTTCCCAATCAGATGGGAACCTGAACCTTTTTGGAATTCAGCATGATCTGAAAACAGTTCTTGTGGCCCCAGAATCCTCATTTCATCCCTGACACTCTCATTTGGTTCTGATTATTAGTATTGTTTTTCAGTCGGTATCACTAAGAAAACTCCCCACCTAAACTTCGGTGTTTTACATGAAAGCCTTATCCATAAATTAGATTCTCTACCAGGATATGTGACGTTGGAAAAAAACAAGTGTAATTAAACACTGTGGAAACAAAAGAAGCAAGGATATTCCAAGCCAAGCAAATCATCTGCAGTACTACTTTATTCAATGAATTCACTCCCTGTTGTGTCTTTGCTCTCTACAACATATAAAAAAACCACAGACCTAACACCTTTTTTTTTTTCCCCCTTTCTTTTTATTTTTTTTTTAAATACTAGCTGTGGACAAAAATAGAAGGCTTAACTACATTTTTACACTACTGTTTTTGTTAGGTGTGTGCACTCACATCCACTGATAAATAAAAAAAGTTCCAGAGTATACACGTTTACTTGGAAATTCCCTGTTGTTCCTTACAAATATTATTTTTAATGTATTTATTCCACTCAGAGTGGTCTCATAAGCAAATCCAGATGAAACACAAATGGTCAGGTAGTTCATAACATGATTTGGATGATTTTTATTTTTTTGTAACCTCTTAAAAACACACCTTAAAATGGCTCCACATGCCATGTCCACAGAGGAAGGGCAAATGCAGATCTCACCAAGGCAGGGACCTTCTCCAGGAATTTTCTGCATTCAGGGTCCACACACAAGGGCTCTCTGGAAGGAGTTCATTGCTGTGACAGAGCCTTAAATTTCATTTTCTTCAAATATGTGCACAACTTTGAAATTTGCTTTGTATAAATACTTGCTGGCAGTGAAATGCAACTTCTCAAATAGCTAGTGAAGGAACGCAAAAGGAGCAGAAACCAGGCCAGAAGGAATGCAAACATTCACAGAAAATATTGTACTTTATGTACCTAGTTCTGGGGAACATCATCATTAGGCCATTTCACCAGGACACCCAGCGTTAGCAGCTCATGCTGTTGGTTTAACATGACTATTAGAAAGGAAGGGGGGGGGGGAATCCAGATAAAGAAAGTCCTCAGATCTGCATTATCTATCAATATAATTCCGCAGAAAGAGCCAAGTCTGCTCTCCTAGCAAGAACTTGGGAGACAACAGCTTTTACACTGCCAGCTCATGTAGGAGGAAAAGAAGATGTAAAGCCTTTGCCAAGGCTTCCTATAGCACAGTAGCTCCATTATTGTTATTAAGTATCTTCCTTTCAAAGTTTCCTGGGTTTCCTAAATGTAACAATAATTTTAATAATTACAAACCCAAGAATACTACTTCTATGACTGACTGTGTTCCCTGTTTTCCTCCAAGCTAAAGCTCTGCTTTCATGTAATACATAAAAGAGCAATATTGCTCTGATGAACTAAGACACATGAAATATCTAATTAACATTAAAATATTGTCTCTTGTCATTAGCTTCATTTGCACTTTAAGTGTCAGCTCTTGAGAGAGAGGTTCAGAAGCAATGACCTGGCCCTTGAATGAATAAAAAAATAAAAATTAAAAAAAAAAAAACAAGGCAGAAAAGAGGAAAAAATGCACTGTATGTTACACACAAACAGAGCTACTTTGGTACGCAAAGCAGGATTCACAATAAATGAGAGAAGCTCTTTCCTCTCTTGTTCTTTTTGCCTCCCAACTGTTTGACCTCCGCTGAACTACTACAGAGTAATGAATCTTGGTGATGAAAGAGTCAAGGGGTGAAGGGGTGAAACCCTTTCCCTGCACACCCAATGCATGGTGCTGGGCATTGCAGCTCAGCCAGCCCAGTCAGGGCTTTTCTCCCCGAGAGCTGTCCCGAGACCTGCACTCACCCATCTGAAAGCCTACTGGCCAGGCCACCAGCTGAGGGGTACCCATGGGGGTGAGATCTCCTGGGAAGCTGCCCTTGGGTTGCAAAAACTAAACCGTCCCACTGGCAAACAAGGCAGCATGTTGAGTCTAATTGATTTATTAAAACAGATAACCTTTGGCGATCGTTCTGACGGGAGCAGGAAGGCAAAGGAAGAGAATTATTTTCATTTTAAACTGACCAGTGTGTTAATTGGGTTTTGATTATTTCTTTTGCTAGGAGGGTTATTCTGAATGAGGGCTGCATTTATTTATTTAGTTGGTTGGTTGGTTTGTACCTGGCACCGAGTTATGCCAGATGTCTTCACAGCATTTCTCCATCACATCATCAGGGCACGAGCCTCGCAAGCATGGAAGTGGACGTGGACATTTTCTAGCCTAATAACTCGTGGTCAGGTGGAGATGCATGTCCAGAGCTGGACTTTTTGTCTCTCCAGGACTGTGGGAAGTTTGTCTCATTAGAGGGAAGAACTTAGCCGAGATACTTGGAGCAGACACTTGCCTCCAGCCGCAAGCAATTAATGTGTCCTCAGACAGGGGTGTTTATTTCTGGACCATGTCTGGTAACAGCTTTTAAAATTAACATCTTAGGGGTCTTAAGCAAGGACAGAATTTTTACTGTGAAGGGTGAATATTATTTATATGATATAGCCCTAATCCCATAAACAGAACAAACTTTCCTCCCACCACCCCCTTACAAAGACCTACTAATTTATTCAGAGCGTGTGTGGATGCTGAAAAGCTGCTAGCAGAGGAATTTTCCTAGGTTCTCACCGAATATTGTGAGAACCTAGGAAAATTCCTCTGCTAGCAGCTTTTCAGCATCCACAAGCGTGATTACCTTTTTCCTTGCGCTCAGGTTGGTTCATGGAATCTATTATAGCTCTTCAAATTACTTGTAGTTTTGGTGCTTTCCCTAAGGCAGGAGTTTCAAGAAGAAATGCTGCCCTGTCCCCATTTCCTTGTCCAGAGGAGCTCCCATCTGCTGCTTGCCCGCTGATCTGCACAGGGGGTGCCTTAGCCAAGGACTGACACAGACACTGACTGCTCCCTTTTGTTCCCAAGCTGAAGGAGACCTGTCCCTGATGCTGCAAGGGAGAGCAGGAGCAAACCCCACACATTGTTGGAAACACCATTCCTACTGGTATCTGTAATTTCCATGTGCTCTCTCTTTTCCCTGGACACCAGGATTAAATGCCAAAAGATGTAAAGCTAATGGTATGGATGTAAATCCCTTTGTCACCGTACCTCTTGGTCACACTGCTGTCAGGCAAGAATACTTCTTGGAGTTCATGAAAGCCTGAGGCAATCACCCCTTAACATTTCTGCATCTGACCTCTAGCAACAAGCCTTGCAAATCGATTTGTTTCCAAACTGGTTATGATTTGTCATCTCTGAAAAGTTTTGGCAGGAGCAGTGCCCACCTCCAAGCCCACCAACCAGCCTCAAGAGGCAGATCCAAAGCATGGCCTGGCCTGAGGCACAAGGACAAACAGAAGCCAGGAGACAGTTCTGACATTTATTCCACACAGTTAATCATTTAAGAGTCATCAAGTTTTTCACATGCTGAAAATTGATGGCAAAACAACCAAATGTATCCCGTGTTTGGTTAACACCTAAAACATTACTTTGACCCTCTGGTATTGAAGCAAAGAAATTCACAGTTAGAGCTAAATGTCTAGGCAAAACTCTGTGCTTAACTCACACTGTTTTTACAAAGGGTCTGTGCACAATTTTAAGTGCCATATGTCCAGGGTAAGGAGTAAAAACAACAACAAAAATATAAATATCTACTTTTATAAAAAAAAGAAAAAAAAAAAGAAAAAGAGGGAATTAAATCTCCTAGAACATAATGACTATATCTGATTATTAGTTTTCAAAATGATAGATCAGTTAATGGTCTTTTAAACCACTATAAAATGACTTAAGGTTCTTGATTTTTTTTTTTTTTTAATGCTTTAAGTAGGTGGAATATGGCCTTTAGATCAATGTACATCTAAGGTTCAAGTTGCAAAATTAAGGGATTTCTTTGGTTACAAAGAATTAAAATTAGGTATTTTAAGATTTTTTTTTTTAACTGAAAACCCCACTTCTCTTGAAGTCCCAATTGCAAGTCTTTGTAAGTGCAAAGGTGTAAACTGAACAGGAATTTGCCTTTATTTTGGGGTATAGCACACCTGAAAATCTGCATCAACCACAGAGCAGCTACAAAAGTAGAACATGAGTTTGGAAAGACTCCTGATCCTAAAATTCTACTTTTTTTTTACTGCTCCAAATGTGTGAAGTTTGTTTTAGTTTCTCAGGTCTCAAAGTGTAATCCCACAATCCCCTTCCAAAAATGTGAGCTGTGGTAAACAACAGCAGATAAAACAATAAATTCATATATACATTCGTAAAACATTTGCTATGTCTGCATTTTGCCAACCGAACAAGCTTCCCAAATGAAGTTTTTACCCTTTTTATGTTTGGGCCAGGAAATAAATTGAGTTACACATGACTGAATAAAATAATTCATCAAGAGAAACTTCCTTTAATGTGCAGCCACGACAGCGTTATGATTTTGTTCAAAATGATAAAGGTGAGCTTTGGTCCATGTCTGTGAAACCACAGAGAGATCTGTCCTCCCTGATCCACAGGAAAATTATCAGCTCTGTGGCTTTTGTTAAGTCTCTTCATTCAAGATGTCATTGTTCAGGAATGTACAGCAGTTATCTTGTGAATGCAAACAAAGTCATAAAGTCTCCAAATTGAAATAAAGATGAATATAATTACAGGCTAATGTAATGTACAGCATTCTATACTTCCATATCAAAATTTCACCTATTTTAATAAAAAGTAATTATACCAGGTAAGATTTCCATCTGAGACCCCTACAAATGTCACAACATTACACAATATGATGCCTGTGGTGGTCCTCATCACTGTTCCTTGAGTAGAAGGAAATGAACCTTGCTAGCTGCTTGGACCCAGGAGGTTCAGAGGCCATCCTTCCAGTGGCTTTTAAATGAATGCAAGGCAGCTATTAGGTGTCAACATGAGGTTTCTGACTTGATTTTATGGCACTGAGAACTCTCAACAGTTCAAGCCTGGCTTGCTTTTATTCTTCTGCTGCCTCCATGTGCACTGTTTTTTCTGATTAGGAGAAATCAGAAAGGGGAGCTGGCGAGGAGAGACCATAAATGTGCTTCTCATTCAGGGGAGTAAAGAAAAACTCCAGACTGCACTGACACCTGGGCCTCTCTTGTCTAAAAGCTTCTGGGTTTGAGATGAATCATTGGCATGAAACAAAGGCAAGGCACTCCAGACTAGTTAAAACTGTAGCTGTACTAGCCCGGAAGAAGTGTTGCTATTTCTGTGCACATGTTGTGCTGATGTTTCTGGAAGCTCCTCGCTGCAGATCAACTGAGATTCGGGTGCATCCACAGAGCACGGTGCAGTGCCATGAAATGCTGGCACTGATCTCCCCGAAACCCTGGAAGGAGTGCAGCAATCTCAGCAGGGCAATCCACTTTGGCTGGTTTCCTGGATGCTGCACTGATCCTGCAGGAACTATGATGCCTTACTTGAAGAGCCTGCTTGTTCAGAGCTGTCTTGGGATCCTCAAATGCTGCTGTCAGAGATTTGTACCAGGTGTGTTTTGCACAAATCCACCATATTTTGCAAGCACTCGTCTTTGCACATTTTATGTTGAGAAAGCTCAAGTGTGTGATAACATAAGTGATGTAAGAAGGAGAGCGGTATCCCAACTTCCATGGTCCTTTTCTACTCTTTTTGACACAATGTGTATCCTTTGATCAGTGGCTGAACTTCAGTGCTTCACTATCATTTTATATTGGGTTTGCACAGCAAGATTTTGGTAGGAGAGGTGGCTTCTGAGAGAAGCTGCGAGAAGCTTCCCCTATGTCTGGTAGAGCCAATGCCAGCCAGCTCCAAGACAGAATCACTGCTGCCCAAGGCCAAGTCCATGGCGATGGTGGTAGCACCTCTGAGATCACTTATTTAAGAAGGGGGGGGGGGATATCTGCATCTGGAGAGTGGAGTGAGAAGCATCTGGAGAGTGGAGTGAGAACATATGAAAGAAACAATTCTGAAGAAGTGTGGGAGAAGGACCTCCAGGCACCAGAGCAAAGAGTCCCCTGTAGCTCATGGTGAAGACGGTGGTGAGGGAAGTTGTCCCCATGCAGCCCATGGAGGATAGCTGTGGAGCAGATATTCATCTGCAACCTGTGGAGGACACCACGTGAGAGCAAGTGGATGCCAGAAGGAGACTTATGACTCCTTGGGAAGCTCATGCTGGAGCAGGCTCCTGGCAGCACCTGTGGCTCTGTGGAGAGAGGAGCCCATGATGGAGCAGTTCTGCTGACAGGACTTGTGACCCCATGGGGAACCCATGCTGAAGCAGCCTGTTCTTGAAGGACTACATCCCATGGAAAAGACTGCCCCATGCTAAAGCAGTTTGTGAAGAACTGCAGCCCATGGGAAGATCTTATGTTGGAGAAGTTTGTGGAAGACTGTCTCCCATGATGAAGCAAGGAAAGAGTGTGAGGAGCCCTGCCCCCTAAGGAGGAAGGAGCAGCAGAGACCATGTGTGATGAACTGACCACAACCCCCATTCCCCATCCCCCTGCATAGAAGGGATGAAGAGGTGGAGGAAATTGGGGGTAAAGTCAAGCTGAAGAAGAATAAAGGGGCGAGGGGAAGGTGTTATTAAGATATATCCTACTTTGATCTGATTAGTAATAAATCAATTTATTTTTTTTCCCCAAGTCAAGTCTGTTTTGCCTGCGATGGTAACTGGTGAATGATCTCTCCCTGTCCTTATCTCAACACATGAGCCTTTCATTATATTTTCTGTCCAGTTGAGGAGGGGGAGTGGCAGAGCAGCTTTGGTGGGCACCTGGCATCCAGCAAGGGTCAACCCACCACACATTTGTAAAATGGATATATCTGTTCTCACCTACATCAAAGGCAACAGAGGGATTTAGAGACACTTAATAACTGTAAAGTGGTTGACAATACAGGAATGGTGCTAGGTAAGAACAAAGTAATGCTTTGGCAGGTGAGTAATTTGTGCCCCAGAGCCATTGTGAGATGGAAGTGACCTCTTGTGTCACCTTAGCTATCTCTGCCCACTGGGCTCCATGCAAATAAATAAAGAAACGACAGGTAGGGTCTTTCTAAATTCCAAGAAATTCTGTCTCACTTTCACCTGGAAGTTAATTGCACAGTTTAATCACAGCTTGAGCAAAGGCAACGTCTCCTTTTACCAGACCACTACCCAGTCAGCTCTAGAGCAGAATAACAATTCATTCACCTTCAAACATCATTCTGAGTACCTCTAGTTCATTTTTTCTTTCTGTTTGGAGCATTCTTTCAGCATTGGTAGTGGTCTTTCCGAAGGCAGCACAATTGCGATGCAAGTCTGTGGGATGTGGCTGTGAACACTGGTCCCCCAAGAGAAAGCACCAAGTCATGAAGAAAAGTCAAGCTGCTGCTCCTTTCTCTGAAGGAAATAACCAGCTTGGCACTGGCAAAAACCGAAGGAATTATAATTTGAAGAGTGTATTTCTGAGTACCCACCCTTTACAGTATTTCTGCCTTTCTTTTTTATTAACAGCAACTAAATGAACCTCAAAAATTATCTGGACTGAATGACAACAAAACAGACTAAAATTAGTAACAGCATATTCATTGCCTAGGGCAGCGCTGAACTGATGGCTGATGTGATGGTGACAGACAAATCCTTACTCCCATTCTAAATTCTGTCTACTAAATAAATAAGTAATGCCATCAAAAGCATTTACAGCAATTGCCTCTTCACCTCCTGCAACTTTTACACTATTATTATATTACCTTTGACTAACTTTACAGCAGAGTTTGGTACTTGGGCTGACTCAGTAGTAGTACTGTAGTCAATAAACTCATGGCAAGATGGACTGGATCAGTTAATGTGAAGCATTTGATGGATAATAACTTATATGAGTTGTTAGTAGGGATCCAGCACTTGCTTTGTCTTTTATTCTTCCACACCAAGCTTTTACAGTGTGGAAAGGTTTTCTGGATATTGCTCCTGTATCTCCTTGTTCCTCGTGTTTTTATCACATCAGCCCGATAACAAAGAGAAAAAAAATGCTTCTGAATAGTAATCTATCTCTACAGAAAGACAAGCAATGAACAAAACGTAACAAGTCACAACAGAAACAGCAAGAAGACCTGAGAAAAAATTATGTCTGGATCCGGGCAAAATTACCTGAACCTTTCAAACTTTTGAGGCAGAGAGACTGAGTTGTCCTATTGGATATCTCTGACAGAGTTCTCAGTGCTCACTAGAAATCCCAGAGTCCTTTTTATAAGAACAGGATTGAATCTGAATTGTTTGAACACAATATGCTTCTTCCATTAACGTGAAAAATGCTGCTTGCAACCTGACGAGCCTTTAATGCAAACTGGCTTCGATACCATGTCTGGGTCATCCCCTCTTATCCCAGAATAAAAAGCACTATATATTATATGACTTGCTGTTAGTACTTCATATTTTTAGCAACTTTTTGAGTATTTATCCATTTAACTCCCTCTCTGGCACCTCTGCTTTTCTCTGGTCTCATGCTTGTCAGTACCAGCGTGGTTCATCCAGGGGATTGCTCACCAAGGAGCAGTTGCAAGCACGTCTCACAGCTTGGCTGGGTTCCTCCTTGCTCAGCATCCATCAGGATGCAGTGTTAGGATCCATCCATACACCTCTAAGATTCCCCTCATATAATTAGGCTACAGTACAGTCCCACTGAGGCATTTGCTGAGTATAGACTCCCTCTCTGAGATCCTTTCTACAGCTGGTGCTTCCTACTGAGGTCTTCTGAAAGCCCAGAATTGGGTTTTGAGGCTCTAAGGTATTGCACAACTTCTTCTCCCAGACACTGCGCTTGGTACACTAGCTGTGGGAAAAAGAGAGTGAAAATAAATAGAATTGAGTCTTCCAGAAAATGATTTAAATGCAGCATATGCTTTATGGCCCACTTTTAAAAAGAAAAAGTCTGATTTCCAGGCAGCTGTGTAGCCAAACTCACTGTCCTTAGACAATCCTCCTATGTTTGAACAGAGCAGGGTCCTCCACCATGGAAGTGCACCGAGCTCTTCCCTTCTAGAGCCTGACAGTCCTGCTGAGCCACAGCAAGTGATGCTCATATAGGAACTTGACACTGGGCTTTTCCCCTCTGTTCCATTGCAGCCATCCAGTGAGGTTTGGCGCTAGATACATCCGAGATCTATATTCATAACATCTACAACCCCAGAAAGAACTCATCAGCTGGACATAGACTTATTTCTCAGGCTATCAAGATTTTCAGGAAAGGCTAACAAACTCCAAGGTCTTCAGCTGGAATTATTGAAAGGAATCTGGCTGGCATTCAGAAATTTTTGAGCACACAAGGTTTTGCAGCTTTGCAAAAATCAGTTTACAACATAACAAAACACTCATTGGGAGATCACACCAGGCTGTAAGTAGGCTGTAAGTATTATTTAGTGGCAGCGTTAAACTCACTGTAAGAACATGAAGGTCTTAATCTAGACCTTGCTTAGTGGAGTTTTAGAGGAGTTATAAAGTTGTAATTCCCTTCCACAGTGGATAGAAACATTGGCTTTGGGTCACAGAAGTCCTCAGCTGGACTGGAATCCAAGGTGATGTTAAAGGGCTAGATTATATATATATATATATATATATACACACATATACACACACGTGTGTGTGTGTGCGCACACCCCCCTTTTCTGCAACACTTTGCAGAGATGTTCTGAATCATTTGTTAGGCAATGACCATGAAGAAAATCCATGAGGGCCAAGAAAATTTTTATGATGAGATACTAAAAGCACAAAACCATATACTTTCTAACAGGTAACAGGCAGAGGATAGCCAAAGGCTGAAATCATTGAATCAATTTATTTTTGAGACTCCATGAAAACTCTGCTTAAAAATTATGCTGTAGAAGACATCTCAATTCCACTTCCTTGCACCCTAAGCTTTGAGACGAAGGAATCCTTCCAGATACAGAATTCAGTTCCCAGTTGCATACAGAGATGATGCTTTCTTCTTTTACTAGCATCTTCATTACACTCTTGTGCAGCATGAGCTTGTCTGTACTGGTATATGGGCCTGCCTGGTACCAAGAAAAGTTTTGTTTTTTTAATTTAAAGGGGAATTAAAAAGCTCTAAAAACAATGAACTCAACAAAAATAAAATTAATGTGGAGACCAGTATGAATTTACTGCACCATAACACACACACACGAGATGTTTGTATGCTTCAGCTAAGAACTATACTTTTTCCAGACAATAAATAACACAGATTTTGGTAAAACTTCGTGTTACTGAACTGCTTGATGCCATGAAGGCAAACCAATAAAGAGCTTTTACTCCATTCTACAAATGTAGCCAGATGGATTAACGTGAGGAAATACAAATGAGGATGAGGATGTCACTGTGACCCATACATGAGTCTCCCCAGAAATGAGGAGCTGGAGGAGACAGCTGTCCTTGAAGCACTGTCTTGGCACCTCCCTAGGAATAGCTCTGGTTGAAGGAAGTCATAAGTGAGAAGTACCGAAAATGGCATTGGGATGAGAAATGGACTATTGTGTGGTCCTTGTTCATGGATCCCAGGGATTGCAATCACATCTAGATTGCCTTCTCCACTCAGGAAACCTGTGGATAAAACTTAACAGGTCTTTTGTCTTTTCCTAGTAGAAGACTATCCCTTTCCTCATTCTACTCTTGGGGAGGGAAAGAAACATCAACATTTCCAAGCTCTTGTGCCGCTACTGACAAACGGCAATCAAAACAGGTAGTTTTACACATGGTGGAGTGATGAGGCATTGGTTGCCATTTATGCATTTCAGTAGTTTTGAGATTGCCTCATCAATGCTTTTTTACTTTGGTACTCCCTAGTAGCAAGCACAGGTTACAAGGAAACACTTAAATAAGGATTCAGATATAGAAGTTTCAAGAATTATGTCTTCATATTGGCAATAACAGAAATTAACTGCGTTTTGGTATTTAGGATGTTCGTATTGGTACCAAGGATATTTAAGGTGAACTTCAAATGATGTCTTTGTCTGTTGCTAAAATAAAAGGGTCTTCCCTGTCTTTGTGTTATATTTCATTACAATGTATGGTTACCTCTCCGTAACGGATCTCTTGGAAGGGAGCGAGAGCCATTATCAGATTAACTAGAGCCATATGTCTGTAGCATAAATCCATATAATGAAGGGAGCCACATTCATGGGATGCTGAATGAATGCCCTGAAGAAGAAACGGAGGAGAGTCTGATCTGGAAATCCAGGAATCATTTTACTGTCTGAAGTATTATGCTGTTTCATGGCAGAGGATTTGAGTTGATATTTGGGCAGGAGCAGGCTCGGTGTCAGGCTTTTGGGTCTGGATCAGGCAAAGTGATGCAACAGTCCATAGCAGCAGGCTACTGTGTGGCACTTTAATCTGTAAGTTTTCACATGCTGTCAGGAAAGCTTGTGCGTTGCACAGATTGTGGCAGGTCTGCGCATCTTGGGGGGCTCTGCTGGGAAATTGAGCATGACCAACACACCCAGAAGAACCACTGGACAAAAGTGGTGCCTGACACAGCTGCAGTGCACAGCCTAGAGCCCTTCTTTTGCGGTAGAGTGCTTCTTATAGGGAAACTCTGCAGGCAGGCTGGCCCCTGGAATTGCTCAGTCTCCAAGGAGGCACTGCTCCTTGTCAAGGATCTGGTCCTTTCTAAACCAGATTAATTATTAAGTTGTCTTCTTCCTATTAACATGTGAGGAAAACTACCCTTCTGAGTTTGACTGGCAGAACAGCATTAAGCATACACACCATTTTTTTTTTTTTTTTTTTTTTTTCCTTAAATCACCCAAACAGAAAACTCACAATGAAGATGATCTTGTAATTACAGACACGTCAGAACAGAGAGCACGATCATTTGCTCAGATTTCTCCAAACATTTCTTCAGAAGAATTTGGTAGGAGAGAGGGAGGGAAGAGCTCATTGTAAATCAACGTTCGCACAAAACTTCTGTAAAAAGGTGCCCAACATGCATTACATTCTTTGTTCTGTGTTTTTCCAACATATAAAGCCTTGACAACCTGCTATTCTATGATTGATGCACTTATTTCTCCTAAAGTATCACTAACCAAGCATATAATTTTTATACAGTAAGTGTATATTCAATTTCCTACAGTTTGACTGCTAAACAGGCTCAGTAGTAAAACAAATATATACTGTCACAGTGCACTGTTCAAGGAGGACCAACTGAAAACCTTGGAACAGTTTTCATTTGCGTTCCCTTTGCTTTTAGCAGCAATGAAATCACAGCAGGGGCACCTGCTAAATATCCATATTTTAATAAAAGTTGTAGCGGTGTTGGGTGCAGTCTGCAGCTACTGCAGAATTTGTACAATGTTAATAGGAATATTACGATTCATATATTCTTGCACAATAAGACAGAATGACATATCAGGTTTGCAGGCTCTCCTGACAAGGTACGAGGTATTTATCTTGGGTTTTATACCAGACCTTTATCAGCCTGGTATCTGAACGTCTATTGACATCATTATCATTCATATATTCATAAAATACGTAGGGGTCTCCCCGTTACACTCGACAAAGTGCAGACTTGCTCCTTCATAGTGTGAAGGAAAAGATAAACTGAAGAAAAAGAATTCCAACTCCTGTTGTCTGATTATTGGATCCCTGGCACTCCTGGGCCAGGCGGAAGGATAATGGATCTGCGAGAATTCGTGTATGTTTATGATGTACGAGGCACTTCAGCTGACATTGAATCAGGTCAGTGGGTCCATTGGACAGGATGCAATGTCAATGGAACTGTTATGTATTATTGATGTCAGTCACAGAATAGATAAAAACATTAGCAAAATAGCTTCCATTGCCATTTCGGGGTTTTTTTTTCCCCTCAGATGATAAAAGGCACCAGTCCATATTAAACACAAGAGGTCTCCAACATTTCTGATTCTCAAAGAGTTTTGACTTGGAGCAAATCTAGGAGATGACAAACTGCTGCCAAAACAATGTTTGTCCATGGAGCACAATGGCTTAACTTATTTAACTTACATTTTCAATTGTGGAATAAGTTTCCCTGTAAAAGAGAAACATCCTCACTCAAGGTCCTCTTCTGCAAACTGTTAGGTGTATGAGTCCCTCATGCTACGTTTTTGCTTATCTCTATGTTATATATCAGTATACCAATGAATTTTAAAAGGACTAATTCTTATTTACATTTAAAGCAATTTTAAGCTGCCTGGTCTGTGACATTAAAGTGCTTCCTTCACAGAATGTAGAAAGACCATCAGGCAAATCACATCCAGTGGGCTGTGCACATATTTAAAGTAAGAGAACATGTAAGAATTAAGTCATGATCCTTCAGCGTGGATTATACCTGTTTTACCTCACCTTATATAGGCATTGCTCCCTAGAGAAATGCACCACTTTGGCTGCTACCACAACTGACCCACTCCTAAGTTAGAAGCCTTAAAACCCACTAAGTAGGTGGTACCAACTGAGACGCGTTTGAAATACCATGCGAAAAATAGCTAAGTGTGAATAAATATTTATAGGATTTAACACCTTACAAGAAGGGAAATAAGTGCTGTGGGACAGACTGCACAAAGACTATGTACAGTTGCTCTGCATCCCAGGTTCTCCAGATCACTTGAGTGACATTTTAAAACTTTAAGCAAGTAATACCGTAAATTTCAATAGGGCTGTGTGTGTCTAAATATAAGCACTTAAGTGTTTTACAGCTTCAAAGCATGAATCATATACTTGCATTTGCCAATTAGCTCCATAAAGGAATGGGGAAGCATGTGTTTACCTAATTTACATACTCAAAGCTGTTTTGTGTATTTACCTTATCTGAGCCTTACAACTTTACACCTGCACCCACAGAAGATAGCTCTATTTCGAGCAAAACCTAGGAAAATACAAAGTGAGATTTCAGTCAAGAGGATTATCTCAAACGAATATGATGAAGTTAAAGAAAATGCACTCAAAAAATGATGTAGCTCTCGTTTGTTCGTTTCAGGGTTTACCTGATCCTTCACTATAGGGAAGATTTGTCCTGCTGCTTGAATTCACTGTGGCATTCAGAACACCTTGTGCCAATTTGTAACTTCGGGGTACAAAACCAGGAACTCCAACGTCAAACACTTGAGTCCTTGTCAGTAAAGCCACTGGCCTCACCTCTGAAGCTTCAGAAAGTAAGGAGGCTTAACAATGACCTGATACACAATCTGATTGATGCTTTGTTTACTTTCACAATAGTCTTTTCTGTGTTGTCATTGCTGTTTTGTTATTTTTCTTGCTTCTATTCCCTGCAACTTAGTTTTGCTTCCTAGCAGTTTGTTTTGAACTAGGAATGCGTAAGGGGTCATTAAAACTTTAATTTGTATACTGAAAATGTTGGCAAAGATAGGCTACCACTATACCTAAACATTATCTTCCGAAGTGAAAGCACAGTAATAACCTCTCTCTCGTTTTCCCCAAAGAGACACCGCTAATTAGTGCTTCTTTGATCCCATCAGAGACTACTACAAGAAAGGTCATCAGGCCCCTGGAAAAAGTATTCAACCTCTTACATGTAAACCAAGGGGCACAAAGTGCACTAGGTTTTACAAGATACTATGAACAGTGATTTCTTTGAGTAATTTCTTTGAATGGGTGCTCTATGCATCTTGAGTACCCATCCGCTACCATCTCTTACATTTGGTGTCCAGTCTGCAATTCTCTACTAGTTCACAAAGAGAAATAGAAAATAACCAATAAACCTGCTTTGGATTCAAAGGGCATGGGGTGTTGCAACGCTCTTACAACCATAGAATTGTTGCTCCTAGCCCTATTAAAACTACTAAACCATGTCCCTAAGCACAATATCTACCTGGCTTTTAAACACCTCAGGGGATGGTGATGCCACCACCTCCCTGGGCAGCCTGTTACAATGCCTGACTACCCTTTCTTTCTTGCTCTTTTCCCAGGGACATGCTTGCACGCAGCAGTCCCAGGAAAGTGGAAGGAATGGGGTTTGCTTTCCTCTCACGCTTCTAATGATGGGGCTTGTTAGTTTGGAGAAAAGAAGACTGAGAGGGGATCTAATTAGTGTCTATAAATATATAAGGGCTGGGCATCCAGGAGGCAGGGACAACCTCTTTTCACTTGTGCATTGTGATAGGATGAGGGGCAATGGATTCAAGCTCCACCTCAACATGAGGAAGAACTTCTTTACTGTAAGAGTTGTGGAGCATTGGAATAGAGCCCAGAGAGGTTGTGGAGTCTCCTTCTCTGGAGACTTTCAAGACCTGTCTGGATGCATTTCTGAGGGATCTGCCCTAGTTTTGTCCTGTGCTGGCAGGGGGTTGGACTCAATGATCTTCAAAGGTCTCTTCCAAGCTCTACCCTTCTGTGATGCAGAAGCAGAATCAAACTACAATGGGTGATTCAGCTACATGTGTTCATCTACATGCGTTCCAGGTCAGGGAGAAAATGACATTTGCCTCTTCTCCACTTTGCAGCCACAGTAGATGTGGACAGGGTGAGCTCACCCCTTGGGAACCAGCCTCGTCCCTGTGCCCTGTAAGGTGGCAATGCAGTGAGTTTCTCTTGCACTTTCATCATTAATATACACCTCTAATTTACAAAATACTATGAACTTTTTAGACTGAAAACTATTTGTTCCCTTTCCCAGGCCTTTCCTTTCCTGATGGCAAGTAGCTGTTGCAGTTAATCTAAAGGAATTCCTTCTAGGCTCTCTGCTCAGTGTTTCCCCCTCTTCACAAACCAAACCTTCTTGCATAGTAAAACAGATAACCAGAAATTTTTACAACCAGGTTTTCAAAATATTTTTGACTTTTCTTCCCCCCTCCACCACCTCCCCCCCGCAAGCCTTTTGAAGTAAGGAGAAAATTTTTTACAGTGCCTACCCTTATCTCCTCAAGAGAAAACAAAGAGAGCGAAAGGAAAACATCTTCTGCAGAGACTGCCTTTTCTGTGCTACTCTCCCCACTGTGTGCCAAATAATGGCATCTGTTCCTGCTGTTCTTTAGTTCCCCCACCCCGTGTGTTTTCAACTTCCTGTGAAAATCTGTGGTTCTTAAATCCAAAGGTCACGTTTAACACTTAAGTTCAGTTTGGAAGGATTTGGATTTGTTTCTCTTCATTATTATTTTGAATTATCTATTTTTTTTTCTTCCAGCTTTCCTTTGAAAATCAACAAAAGGCTTTCACTTGCTCTTTGCATTTGTGGGTGTTTTACGCCCTTCAGCATACTGTTAATACTCTGGGAAATATCCATTTGTGTATTGATAAGTATTAAAGCATTGCTGTTTCCATGCCTTCTGGTGATGTTCAACGTGCTGGCAGCAGCACAAGCTCCTCTCACACTGGCCGTTTGACCTGAAGTGAACAGGAATTCCCTTTATCAGGTCAAGAAAATTCCAGTCACTCTTCTTCTAGGCAGAGGCTTCTACAGTAAATAGTCAAAATCCTACTGAATTATGTATAGTGATTTTGTGCAAGAGGAGCTGAACTCAGATCCCCAAATTCATTTTTCTTCTTGCTTCTAGTTGGGACTCAAACTGTGATCCCAGCTATGAAATGCCAGTGGTCTGTCCAGTGAGCTGGTCAGCCCATCTGTTTGCCAGCTTTGTGCATTTTACAGGAGGCAGCCTGAGATGGTTTGACCATCGATGTAGTGCATGGGCCTCCATCTATTCAGTATTTTCCCCAAAGTATAATTCTTAAAAATGCATATTCGTCAGCTGAAAGGGTCCACTGGGAGATGGGTGAAGCAAGAGAGACAGGCAGGGAATTAAAGGCAAATACATAACTTTTTACATTGGGGTGTGTGTGGGTGTGTGGAAAAAAAAGCCAAGACCTTCACTGTTTCCTTTCTATCATGAAGAAAAATGGTATGTGCATGTTGCTGAACATTTATTCCAGTGCCAAGGACCTGGGTCACCAGGCCCCTGGCAAAAATATTCAACCTCTTACATGTAAACTGGGCAAGATCCCAGAGAGCAGGATTTGGGGTCTATGCAGCCTGTGCCTGCCACCCCTTCAGCCTGAGACTCTCTTTTCCCTATCTGAAAATTCATCCTGCAAATGATGCTTTAGAGATAATGGACGCAAAAGAAAGCCCTGGTCCCGAGAGGGCTAGGGGTTTAATGATGTAATTTTAAAAATATTTCACACATTTCATTTGAGAAAGGAAATAAAGCCCAGAGGACTGATGCCCTGAGCTTTTCTCTGCCCTTGATTCACAGGAGTAGGCAAAAGCCTTCATATCCTTTAGCCTGCACACTCTGTGTGTCTGGCATGGTCTCTTGTCTGGTCCGAGAATCAGATGCTATTTCTGGTCTGAAGACATTTGTTCTCAATTGCCCACACAGTTCAATGGGATTTTAAGGTACATTTGTTAGGGATTATAAAGCACCTAAAGATGTATCAAGGGGAAGGGTCAATACAAGATCAGGGTGTATTATGTTACGGTGTGTAGAATTATGCGGTACGTCTCAATTCACTATTGGAAACCAGATGTGGCAGACAAGCCCAGCCTATTTTTTTTTTTAACATTTGTAGACACCTTTGAATTCTGTCATCAATGGCTAAGGATTTTCACTAAGATTTCGAGAAGTAGATTTTTATCAAGTCTGCCATTTGCTATCAAAAACTCAGATTCTGTTGGATAATTGAAACACTCTATCCCAATCCAAAAAATAATAAGCGTAAAAAGAACGCTTACATCTTTCTTTTGTAATATATGCAGAGCACAGTATGAATTTGCTACCTGTAAGGTGTATTGAATTTTTAATCATCTATATATTTATAGTAAAGAGTAACACCTTACTTCTAGCACACAAAAGCTTATGGCATACGATTATCCTTAATTAATGGGTAAGTGCAAAGCTTTATTATTCAATGAAACTGATTTATTATCTTAATTTGCCGATGTTCTGCTTCATGTTTCCATTGAAACCATTGTTTGCACCATGGTAACCAGCAACCACCATATGTACGTGATCTTTTTTTTATGACTGATACGTAATTAGATTTTATTGTTTGCTTAAAGCTGAAGGATAGTCAGCGCAAGCGGTCTGCCTATAGCTTCCCGTACCTACAAAGGAGGGATGGGTAGCAACGCCGCTTTGTTTCTGTGCTAATCAGGTGAGGTTTTGCTCTATTATTCCAAGCTGGTGTCTGGTTTTTTCCCCAGCGGTCCTGCAGGCATTCTTCCTCTTCCTTCCTGAGCACAACGGCACACTTGCCTACCTGTCCCTGTCTCCTCTGCTTGGCACAGCTAGTTAACTGGAAGGAAGTGAAAAGAGCTGAAAGCTAGTGGGTGTCGGAGCTGCCTGGTGGAGAGATCCCCAGCTAATTGCTAGTCCTAACAGGCACAATTAGCCGCTACAAGCCCTTTGAGATGGCCCTGGGCTTCTCTCAGGTAACAGCCATCACTAGATAAAGGCTGAAATACACTGCATTTAGAGAGACACTTGCAGACAGGGATGTCACAGGCTGCCAATTATGCTCTGCCTGTACACAGTCACTTCCAAGAACCAGACAAGACACATACACCTGAAGTTAAAGGGACAAGATGTGTACTATTTTGAACTACACAAGTGTGGGGCACGTGAAGATAGAACCCTCCTCAAATGAGGTCGTGTCATCTTTTCAATTATCAGTTCTTGATCAAGTTTTGCAGGGTTTTTTAACCTTTCCTCCAAGCAGAAAGTCCTGGAAGGCTCATTGTGAGAGGGCTGCCTATGTTGTTTGCTGTAGCAAAGCTTCACCATCACCACATGGCTTAAGAGGCCTCCTCTAACCAGATGGTTGTGGTCTTCCCTGTTGGAACTGTAACCCTTTAGCCATCTATCTCTCCTGGAGGAGGAGAGACAGATTAAGATATCTAAGGATTACTTTTGAAATCAGCAAGTGCCCCACACTTTCTTCCATAAAAAAATGACCCTCTCTAAGCATCTCTGGCAGCACATCCTTTCTCTCAACCAATTAACTTCTGTACAAAATAAAGCAGCACAGATAGACAGCCTTAAAAAAAAAACCCAAAACCATCAGGTTTTGGAACAATTAGAAGGAAACAGGCAATTTCAGGTAGCTACCACAGCATCCTATAGCAAAATCATTCTAGACCAGTGCATAAATATTCAAACATGGAAGCTATAAAAAAATTTAAGATCTATGTCTAAGTTGTGGACATCGGTATTAACACACAATTTCCAAGACACATAAGAAGCACAAGTTCTAGCCGAGATTTTCATCAGTAATTTGAACTAGTCACCCACCTCCACACCCATTTAAAAAGAGATTCAGAAAAACTGTACACACAGTTTCCTCGGAAGAAAACTTCTCATTTAGTTTCTATGAGAATTAATTTATTCCACTGCTTAACTTCAGAAGATCCTGCATCTCCTACCCTCCTCTGTTAAGAGCATCAGGTCTCCATCTCAGCTATGTTAAAAGCACATTCCCATGGCATTCATCACAATCTGTCAAACTCCCTGTACAAATAAAACTAAAATGAAATAAAAAGATTTCTATGGATTTATTATTTTTTGTAAAATATCTTAAATATTTCATGTTTATGGCTTTTTTTTTTTTTTTTAATAGCACCTTGAAGATCATCTTCCAAACCATACAACATCTAGCAAAGCAGGTTAATCTTCAGAAGTCAGCTTCCACGATTCCAGCCGATACCACACAGGAATGGTTCTTTTTGTTTAGGAAGCTAAACCAAAATTCAAGATGTTAAATATAAATTTCTGGTATTTAAGACTCAGTTTAAAAAAAGGACTCGTCGAACCTCTGCTTACATTATTGCTTCCAGTGTTCACGTTAGATGCCAGATTCTTTTTGTTAGGTTTCTGTTTGTTACAAACAGGTTTGTTTTCCTCATTAAAGAGTGGACGTCTTTGAGATACATGCAAATGTAGCACGCTAATATTTGATTGCAAACCAAGTAACAATCAAAAACCTAAAAGGAAATAATGAGTGTACTATTATTAAACTAGCAAAATAAATAGATAGACATTTTTTCCCTTTTTACAGATACATTTGCAGCCAAATTAGTAACAAGATCTCCTCCAGTATAAATAAAAAAGGTTTGCACTTACCTATTAATTAAGAATAATGGAATGCCATAAGCTTTTGTGTGCTAGTGGTACTGTAATTTGTTACTTTTCACTACAATAAATATATAGCTGATTAAAAATGCAGTGTAGCTTACATATATTACATTCATACTGCATTGTGTATTGATTCACTTGGCTCATCCTGGTAGCCCTCTGAATTCAAGGGGAGTAAGCTTTTGCCCTCTCAAGTAAAGAGAAGTTTCTCACAAGGCAGAGAGGTTCAACAGATGGATCTACAACACAGTGTCACAGTGCTTATGGCCATGAATCTCACAGGTTGACCTCCTCATTCATCCCAACCCAATTCACCCCGGAATTCCTGCAATGTTTCTGCACGATGAAGGGTCAATGAACCAAACCCAGCTTGTCTCCCCTGGGACAGAGGTTCCCCACTTCAATCTCCAGGCATCAGCTTTGGAGGTTTTAAGGACCAAACAGGGCTCTCAGAAAGCAGATTCTCCTTTCTGGCTCAGAGGCTGAGTCCATTGCTCTGGTGTCCCAACTCCAGCCATGACTTACCTGAGGGGATCATTGCCTCCAGTTCCCCCTTTTCCCCTCCTCCCCATCCTAAAAAATCAGCAAATATATGTGTATATATATATATACATATATATACATATACATATACACACACACACACAACTGAATGCATCTGGTGAATTGCACAGTAGAGGGGAAGCTAATGGACTAAGAGTAATGTCCTGGTGAACATGAATTAAATTTCCCAAGCAAATTAACAGACTCTGAACTTGTTGAGCTTCTCTGAGACAAAATGAGAAAAAAAAAAAAAAAGGATTGAGAATTATGGGAGTTCTTCAGTGTGAGAAACAGGATCACTGTGTATGCTCCTCAAACGTACTGCTACATAAGGATTCAGACAGCGTCGCAAACTTTGGTATCTTTTACAGATTAAGAATTGGTCAGCATTCACTACAAGGGTTATTCCATCACATAGCCCAATTTTCCTTTTCATGATGATCGCTTTTGAGCTCAGAAATTATTATTTACATGCGTAATTTAAAACAGATGCATTTTAAATACACCCTAATCTCTATACAGCAGCAACCTGAAGCTTTGTGCCATTGGACCAAATTAGGGCCTTCCAATGTATTTACATTGCAGACTCTTTAGAAATTGAATATTCATTTTAAGAAATCTAAGTTCTTCCTCATGTGGCAGAGAAATCTCTACAGATCATCTTGATATAAATGGTTATTTGTTGGCCTGTTTTTATCAGCACCTGTAAGAAACTGAAGTTTTCACCCTTGCTGTAGCCTCTTTCGTCTAATTAGGGTCAATTATCACTCTGTACATGTTAACATTACCTACTTAATTACTAATAGTATTAGCAGGTAAGAAGTGAAAACTTGATTCTCCAGAGAGGAATCAGAATTTTGCTCCCTGAGGGAAAGGTAGAAGGGGAAAAAGAAGCAGAAGAAAAAAAAAGATGGTTAAAGAAAACAAAAAAATATGCAATGTTATCCCGCAGAGAGATAAGAAATTTAATGATCATGCACTCCAGGAAGAGTTATTGTCAGAAGATGCCCAGAAGTTTAGTCACTGCCTAAACCCACATGCTTTGAGCTTTGATCTTTTTGAAAACTTTTGTGGGAGTGCTGCTGGAGGTGGAGTGTAGTGCCTGGACCATGGTCAGCTACTGTTATCAGAACCTGGCCGCCCAGATTTGGCTCCCCTGATGATCACAGAGAGGACTGTAACATCCAGCCAAGTAACTTTCAGCAGGACTCTTATTTCCAGTGCTGAACGCAGAAAATGCACCATATGTACCTGCATTAAATGGAGAAATCTTCGTTCCAAAGGGAAAAAAAAAAGAAAACATTAATGCTGAAATTCAGATGAAGTGAAGATTTTTAGATGAACCTTCTTCCCTTAGAAAAGGAAGATGTATCTTTAAGCATTAAAATGCCAGTTTTACATATTAGCCATAACCAAGTGCCTACAATATACAGGGTCTGGTAACAGCATGACTGAGCCTGTCCGTTGCAAACTCTAAAAGAGTGATACCCATCTCTTCTTCAACAATATTTCTGACACTTGGACTTGAAGGGCTTTACGTACTGGCTATTCTGGATACAGTATGGCTTGTGACATCTGATAGCATCTTCAACCAGAGTGGTATGTATGTAGGCCATAAAAAAAGATATTAGAAAATAGAGAGCCAAGGAGATAAATTTTGTGAGCCCACCTGACAAACCCAGCCGAGCAGAGGGTTGGTGTCCTGAATCTCATGAAGCAGGCATGTAAAATATCTGTTTCTTGATGGGCCTGGCAGATGTGATGCCAGAAATAATTCTACTCTGATTTATTTTTGTAGCTTTATCTAGTTCCTTATATTAAATCTACAATCCTAAAATAATTTTAGGGCCATTTATTTTTATGTCTACAAACAGTAGAGTTACCCAAATGTTAAAAGCCTATGCTCATAGGCCCATAAAAGTACTGTTGATTAGATTGCAGTATTTCAGTTTTTAGTTATCAACGCTGACACTTTTGGAAAAAATTGAGTACAATATACTTCTGTACACATTGCAGTGTTTTTAACCATTTAGTCAGTACCACGTACATCAAACAGACACCACAATAAAACAGAAATACATTAAACATACATCTGGAAGCACTTTGTAACTGACTTCTGCTTATGAAAACGACTGTACATAATTTCATCATTCACTTTAATTCAGTCACATGCTGCAGTCAATGGAGTCAGATAACACACTGCAATAAGATTCAAGCAGAGATTTCTCCTTGTGCTAAATTCCATGCTTTATCTGTCAGCCTACACTTACCATCACTTGTGAGTCCATAACGTGGCACTAGAGTCTGCAGCAGAGACCTGGTGGGATGTTGTGATACCTTTCAGGATGTCATAGAGCTTACATCACTTTTCCTGGGTAGTTACTATTAGTAGCTGAAATTCCAGCAGCACTAAGTTACCCTTAAGCAGCTTGACCAGGGGAAAACATCTTCCTTTCTGTTACCAGTAAAAGTCAGGATACTCGCATAAGGTACCAATTCTTTTCTTTTTACCCTTTATTGCTTGGTCTGAACCATGACCTTACATGCACTCCAGGATGAAAAGCTGCCACGTATGCAGTTCTTTTCATACTGTATATTTTTTAGTTTCAGCCACAAAGGGTAAATTTGCCCTAATAAAATGGCAACAGCAGTAGGTGTGACAAAAAAAACCCCCAACCAACCCATCCTACCATAGTATGGCTGAGAACATACCCAGAAGATACTTGTTCTCAGAGGATATGTAGTTTAAAAACAGAGGGACCTTATCTTATCTAGTGGCATTCCTTTACTAATAGCAACTAAATCCCATGAATGGGCCATAACACTGCTGAGTTGGGATGCTGTAATGCACAGCCCATCCTCTTCCTACTTTTTAAGAACCCTGTTGACCCTTTGTCCAAGCACAGCTGAGATGGTTAGCACAACAGACAGAGTATATCTGAAAGAAATAGACAGGACATTTAATCTACACCCATCTATGTTGCTGAAATCAACCACAAAACTCCAGTGAAATGTCATGAATCTCCAAGCCGGTGACACTTCCAGGGAAACCACTGGTTGTCCTATTTTCTGTTTGGTGTCTGTGTCTCAGTGACATTATATTTTTTTTCTTTTCTCCAATCTTTTCTTTAACTTGTTGCATTATAAACCCAACCTAATACAGACTGATTAGTAACTACACAACTGCAAACACTTCCTGATTTAAAATGCGGAGAGATATCCTTTGAGAGATTTAGTTAAGATTTTGTTAAGATTCAGTGCAATAGAAGAGTTTTCCAAATTGTCCACTACTCAATAATCTGAAAACACTTTATAAATATTACATTATTTTATTTTCTGTGCAACAACCATTCATGCAAAAACCCAGTCAACAAACCAGAGGTACCCATTTTATAAGTCAAGGAAACCAAAGCACAGAAAGACTACACAAGTATTAAAAGAAATGACAAGATTCCTGTTCCAACACTAGAAACAAACAGATTTATTTTTGAATCCAAGTCTATGTTTTAAATTTCAGCTATGCTGACTTATTACTTCCTTTTGATTTGCTGGAGAAAATAGAATATTTAGAGACTTCATCTAAAAAGCCACCGTATTAAATATAGTCTGGTGAGCTCTTGAACAGAAGAACATTGTCCTTTACAGACTGACTAGCTGGCCAGTCCAGCTGGCCTGCATGAAATTTCTTCCTTGATCATTTTGTTGATAGGATAAATTTTGCTTTGGCACTTCTGCCACCTGCTCTTGTTTTCCATCACTCCATGGCTATATAAGGGCTTGCCTACACTTACCCTCAGAATGTAAAAACATTCTTTTGCACATAAAATAAACTTCAAAACATTATTTCGTTAGTCAAATTTGCTACTTCACATTTTGGTGCTTTATATGATGACAGATGAACTGCAGGGAACCCATGCAATAGGATGGATAGCATTAAGTCTAACTAGGACAAAACCATGTACATCTGCGTCCACATTCATGAGCCCAAATAGAAGTGTTTTGCCTTGTAAATAAAGATGCCTTAAGATGCCACACATAACAAATCCCCGTAACTTTCTGGTGGTGACTGGATGTAGACAGGTTAATAAGCTTAGCAAGTGACGGAGTAAAACCAGGAATGTCAAATAATGCAGACAAGAGCATCCTTTACTCCACCCTCCTGCAGAGCCTCTACAAGTTGGTGCCCCAGCGCTAAACAAATGAAATCCCATTACCTACGGTGAGTGAAATCGGACAGCCTCATTTTCCTCTTCCCTGGGGCTCCCGTGTTGCCAAAGGAAGACAACTGCAGTAGGACTCAATGCAAATCAGCTGAGGGAGCCTTCTCCTGCTCCACAGCTGTAGCAGAACTGCAGCAGCAGCAAGTCACCGGTTCAGTAAAACCACAGATGAAGAATGATTATCCTTTACTCGGGTTTGCAGTGATCAGCAAGGATGGAGCCAAGAGGTGACATACTTTCACCATCCCAGATTCCCAAGGTGGAACCAGTCATGCTGCTGCTCTAGATGCCAACACAGCAAACTCGCACATTCGTTTTCGACTTAGGTTTGAGGATTACTCAGTGATGATGGTCAAAGCCCTGTTATTGTTCTCTGATGGAACACACACAGACACACAAAAGAACCCCCACAACTTATCCTTCTCTTTAAATGCAGCTGTATTTTACTGCAAAGGAGGGGGAACTGAAAATAATTTTCTGCATCAGTATTATCAATTATACAAAGCCCATTTGCACCATTATGCCTTTAATGTCCTCCCAATAGAAATATAATTCTCATTATTTTTATTGGGTTTTGGTTTTATATTGCTATTAAACGCACTATCGCCAGATCCCCTGTTTTCTTAAACTGTGTGGGCCAAATATCCAACCCAGTATGAAATCCTGACTTTGAAACTGTGCCCCTGGGCTTAGGTGTGTACGCAATGTGCACAGTGGTGATGCTGGAGCTGCTTAGGCATGGGATCAGTTCTATAAATAAAGCTAAGCAAACAAATGTTCTGCTCTTGACTTTTACCTTAGCCACCAAAGCATTATTAGGTAGTAATCACATTTCCAAGCAATCCTCTTTCTTGACCAAAAAGGACTAGTATTAGGGAACAGGGAATGATGCCCTTCAACATAACTCCTTAAAACATGCTAAACACTTAACAGAATTTTTCTAAAAGTTTAGAAATTTTAGAATGAAAAGTTCTATTAAAAATAAATAAATAAATGAAAAATTTAGAATGAAAAAATTAAATTTCAGAATATTTATAAAAGAACTGTAACTGAGAATATGGCTGATGTGGTATTTTTTCTGTAGATGTTTTAGAACCAAGACAAATTCAACTCCACGCCCCTTTTCTCCAAAAGCAGAAAGGGATGGGGTAAAATAAATGTATTCCAACAAGGGAAAAATTACTGTTCTGATTCTGTTGCAAGAGGTAATAACTCTAGTATTTTCATGTGGATTTGCCTGTTTAGTAAGTTGAGACACCCTCTCTTTCACAATCAAGTTTTTATCTGTTATAACTGATATTAAGATGACACTTGTATTATTATATTTATTTTATTATTATTATTAATTCAAAAGACTAAACATTATCAAAACAAACCAAGGTTTTTCTTATGCAGGTATTCACGTGTCTCAAACCATAAATCCAAAGCAGGCATTGGATAAGTATGTAAAGAAACTTCCAAAGCACTTGTCTCGCTGTAAGTACACTTGCTAAAGAAACCCAGAACTAATGTGTTTGAATGCAAAATTTCTCCCACTCCAACCCTCTTCTTCAGAATATTTCTGAAACCATAACTTGCCAGGAAAATCTCTCACCATCACCCCTGGCATATTTTGTGTCCCTGCCTGCGGCCTTGGAGCCCAGTCCAGCAGGCTGGACAGCCTCCTGCTTTGGTCACTGTGAATAATGGAGTGCCTGGGCTGAGTCAGGGCTGGGCAGGCTGGATAAGCCCTCTCCCTGGACCTACATGATGGTCCTTAAGCAGGCTCCCAGGGTAATTTTCAACTTCACTTCATCATCCTGATAGGCTACAAACAAGCCTCCTATAATAGTTTATCCTTACGCATAATAAGCATGGTGAAAAGGATAAACTACTTGAAGAAACTCTATGGCAAAGACCAGCTGGAAATGGGACATAAACCAGTAAGGGCACATATTCAGCTGTGCCCTGAAACTGCCCTCTGCTGCACACACGTCCCTGGCAAAGAAACTCTCGCACACGAGCCAGGTATGAAAGGGTGGGCATAAAGGCTCCTCTGCTTGTTACCTCATTCCTCATTTTCAGTTTTACTTATGATCAAGTGCTCCTCCAATATACAGATTTATAAGGCTTCATTGTTTCATACACTAGTAGTTGATGTATCAAACCTTTTTTTTTCTCTGACTTAACAATTTCAGCTCAGAGACTTCTGTTTGCCTTAAAGAATTTCGTTTGCATAGTTGACTGGCATCAGGTTAAGCAGGTATTGAAATGTGATATAACAACCTAATCAACCGTTAACAGGTATAGAAGAAGCCCTGACAAGGAACAGTCTGAAACAGTTTCATGATGAGATTCTTTCTGATAAGAAAAAAAAGGGAAGTATAGGACCAATTTATGCATAAATTGATCACATTTTCACACCTAGCCCCAATTATCTAAAAAGGGTTTAACATTGTATTTATATTGATAAGCTTAACAATGTTGAACCACGACTCTGGGATGATCTGTTACAATTCACATCCAAAGCAACCAGAAGGAATAATTGGAAACCCTCCAGCATTTCAAGAAATAGAAGCAGCCTTGAAAAAGATGAAAACTGCCGTACAAGGTCTGCCTTTTGCTGAAATTACAACATAAATTCCGAATGAAGGATGGCCAAGAATAATTCAACAATTACAAATTCCCCTCTAAAGACAGAGGGAATGCTACAGGATTAGAAAAATTGAGCCATCCCAAACATCTCCAAACAACAAAAAGAGCTGGTAATGACTACAGGCTGACTGAGACATTTGATAGACTGTATCACGAATTGATTGCATAGGGGTTTGAGCTGAATAGACAGTTTTTATGCTATCAATTGTTGGCTACATAAATAGAGAAGGTACTTGCCAAACAATTATGGAAATCCTCATACTCATCACCATCACTTCAAGGTTTATTGGACTGTCTTTCACAAGTTACAATCATATTGACATCTTCTCCTGGGCAAGAGCACCCATAAATGCCTGACTGATTTCCCATAGGAACCAGGCCAGCATGGCCAACCTGTCACATACGAGTACTTCAACCAACCAAAACCCCAATACCTTCCCTTAAACCTGCATTTAGCTGATGACATTGTGATTCCTCCTATGAACCATTTCTGGCAACGTTGCAGGTTGTGCTTGTAAATGACATCTAGAACAATAAAGTAAACTGCAGTTAAGGGAAGACAAATTTTTATTTATTTTAATATTCCCCAAACTGTTGGTAATCTGCAAGATTAGAAAAGAAATCCTTTAAGGATGAAGCTGCTGTGTTTGTTTCAAACCATATTTTCATTTAGATTAAAAGGAAAAATAAACAATGCATAAAAAGAAAACTTCAGAATGAAGTTAAGTGCAAAAAACCAATGTTTTCTCATTTGAAAGCATCAGGGTGAACCACTGTGAATACAGACAGCGAAATGACATACTAGGAAAACACAGGGGTGAAACACTCAGGAATTTTCTGTATGTTTTCGTTACCTTTCCTCCTCTATGTGAATGATTTAGTCCAGCCAAGAAGAATTTAACAATATTTTAGCATTGCTGATTCTTTGTTTCTCACACAGATAAATATAAAAAAGGATTCAAATGAACATTTTTTTGCTCTGTTCTTCCTGTTAACCAACACATAGGCGCTTGCACAGCTGATCTGGAGAGGTGCTAAACACTCTTGTCAACCATTGATGACAATATGTCTCACCACCCTCACAGTGAAGAGCTACTTCCTTTTGTCTCATCTAAATCTACCCTCTCTCAGTTTAAAGATGTTACCCCTCATCCCACAAGCCTTTGTAAAAAGTCACTCTCCAGCTTTCTTGTAGGGCCAATTATGTACCTGAAGGCTGCTATAATGCCTCCCCAGAGCCTTCTCTTCTCCAAAAACTCCAACTCTCCTTGCTTGTCTTCATAGAAGAGGTGCTCCAACCCTCAGATCATCTTTGTGGCCCTCTTCTGGACTTGCTCCAACAGGTCCATGCTAGTCTTATGTTAGGGGCCCCACAGCTGAACCCACTTCTCTCCATGTGGGCTCTCACAAGAGCAGAGTAGAGGGGGAAAATCCCCTCCCTCGACCTGCTAGTCACACTGCTTTTGATGCAGCCCAGGATGTGATTGGCTTTCTGGGCTGAGTGCACATTACCAGGTCACGTTGAGATTCTCATCAACTGACACCCCCAAGTCCTTCTCTGCAGGGATGCTATCAATTCTCTCATCAACAAGCCTGTATATATGTTTGGGATTGCCCCGACCCAGGTGCAGGACCTTGTGCTTGGCTTTGTTGAACTTCATGAGATTTGCCTGTCCCCACCTCTCAAGCCTGTCAAGGTTGGATGGATGGCATCCCTTCCCTCCAGCATGCTGACCACACCACACAGCTTGGTGTCACTGGCATATTGCTGAGAGCACCCTCAATCCTGCTGTCCGTGTCACGGACAAAGATGTTCAACAGCACCAGTCCCAATACCGACCTCTGAGGAACACCACTCATCACTGGCCTCCAGGACAGGGTGGCACAAGATGGGTAGAATCTCCCTTCAGGAAAAAAAAAAAACAACAAACAATAGATCAATATGAATGTTATCCTCGTTAGACACAGAGGAAAACTTGAAAAGGTAACTGAGCTTGATGGGACAACTTTTCAGGGTTGCAGCTCTGTGCTTTGGAGGCTTTCCTGCCCCTATCCATCCTTGGTGTGGTGGTAAATCCTAGAAGCAATGCATCTTTTTCTAGAAATACCACTGCATTCTAGTTATACTTTTCCTTTTTTAATCACATATTCTTTTTTCCATGGACCTGTAGAAGGAGCTGTGTCCCTTGGGTATAGTTTACATCATTAACAACCCTTGCAAGCAGGAAACAGCAAGTAAGAAAAGAAGGAACACAGGAAGAAACCTGTGCAGTGCAGTAAGAAGGAAGGCTGGCAGAATACATACAATCCTCTTGCAGGAACCTTAGCGCACACACTTCAGCAGCTAAAATCTTCCCCACCTCTTAGTCACCGACATCCTACAAAGCTGACAAGTGGCCACCATGGCCAAAGGTGTTGTGGCTGACCTCCTGCTTCCCTCCAGCACCCATCATCAGCCTGGCAGGAGACATGCAGACAGACCACAGCCACCCTCTCAGATGGACATGTGATGCAGCGGTGCCCTCGTGTCTCGAGACACAATTAAACCCACGGTATTTAGACACTGCTGCTCACCTCTGAGAGACAAAAAGCACAACACTGCACTGCCTGGGCAGGGAATTAATCCAGTGTGGAGGCTTGGCACTGAAAAAAAATCAAAGTTTGCAGGAGCAGGCAAAATCCCAGTCACTTTTTTTTTTCCTCTTTACCTTTTCATTATTAAAAAAAGCATCTATCAATTTCAGGTGCAGACAAACTTGGTCCTGACAGTTTCTGTATGATGATGCACTGAATTTCTTACTTTCAAAACACTTGTTGCATCTTTGAATAATTCAAAAATATGAAGTAGGGTAAGACATTCCCGCAGTTCATCTTCACAAAACATGATGTCACTTTATGTACAGACTCTTAATCTTGTTCCTCCTCCTATTTTCCTTTCAAATGTGTGTTTTGTATGAAGTTATCCATCAGACAGCACATTGTCAATGAAATGTGTCACTGCTGTGTGTGTATTCTGATAAAATGAACCTAATGCATATGTAAATCTGCCTCCTCGAGAAAAGTGTGCAGAAACACATTCAACTTGAAATCTCTCACTGCAGAAAGATTTAAGAAGGGGACAGATGAAAATTTCCCAGTTGCAAGAGTGAAGAAGCAACAGCCCTTGAGATCTGAAGGGTAGGGTCCATGGAGGGACCCCACAGAAGTCCGAGTGCCCACCGGGCCAGTACCGCTCTGCAGCCACACACAATGCCAGGAGCAGAGCTGGTGGCTGCAGCTCCCTCTTGCCCATTCAGGGGCCGTTAGGAAGGAGAAGGCCCTTGCCCCACCACACTGTGGATGTGAGAAGCACCTGAGGGCAGCATCCACATAACCTTGTAAGAGCACTGGGCAGCCACGTTAATAAAATCACGCAGACGACCAGCACATGCTGCTTCTTGCCAAGCATTGTGCTGCTAGGGACTGTCAGAAAAGTCATCATGGAGACCTTTGTGGAAAAAAAAAAAGCACATAAATCCTGATCCTCATAACATGGATGTAGCTCTCTAATAATTTCATTCCCCCCCCAACTTTTAATATTTTTTAAAGGTATACCCAGCAGCTCTTTGAATGGACTCTTAACTATAAACATTTACAGTAATTTGCACAAAGAATAATTTAAGGAAAGGATTTAAAGATCTCATCTGGCAAATTGCTTTGTTGACAAGAGAGAGATATTAATTGCAGTTTATTCTGGTCATTGTTAGGCACTACGTTTCTAGCTCAGTGATCATAAGAGGGTTTTTTTTTCTTATTATCTTAAAGAGTTTACAAAAATACCATAACATTGATAGACACCTGAAAAGATTAAAAATAGGCAGGTAAGGACATTAAGGGAAAAGTTCACCTGAAACTAAAAAAAAAAAAAAAAAAAAAATTTACATCCTTCTCAAAAGTAACTAACTCTTTCTCAAAATAAAATGTATAACTGATTCAAAATCAAAATCAAACCAGTAAAGTTATTACTGATGCAGAAGTGAATATGTGGATGGACCTTGCCATTTGCATGGGCAGAAATTGGAGGTAGAAGTATCACAGGGAAGGACATTTCCTTGTTATACTGTAATGTACAGGCTGTTCTACAAAAAAGCACTTCTTACCTCTCAACCCAAACCCCAGGTTTATGTTACATATCTTAAACATTATCATCTACATGCACAAAGAAAGGTTTTCTGCTTTGTAACATCATTTTTAGAAGTGGCTGATGGCTTTGTGTAAAACTTTCAGAGCAGAGAGGGGATCCTGAAAACCAAAACTGCCTGTTTATAAAGTATTTTTATAAGAGCACAACAGTCTGGAAAGTGGAAAATATAAATACGAGACCTTCGTGATCTGGAAATACGGTAGTTTTTAAGCTGCACCTTTTAAAAGACTATCTCAAACCCTGAAAACCTTCAGTTGTATCTTGATGTTTAAAGTAACAAGGTGCATCCTTCTTTGCAGCTAGAGCATTTGTACCACATATCTCTCAGAGTATCTTGTGCCTGAGTTCAGGGAAAGGCTTTGTTTTGGTTTCTAGAGTGCTTTCTTGTTTATTTGAAATGGCAGTATTTACATCTCATAGCTTATTAACTCTAATCACCCAGTTCAGTAATTAAAAAAGGCAGAGTTGTCTACTGACATTGATCACAATACAAAAAGCCTAGCAGAAAAAGATGAATGAAATATTTTTGTAAATTGTAAAAAAAGATAATTATGGGAACAAGGTGGAAAAAAAAATAAAAATCAAACCCTAACTGTGTATCTTCTTTTAATGAAATCAATATGATATCATTCAACTAAGGTAGTGAAGCAAAGCTGGGAGATTGTGGAGTTCGCAAGGACACCGACAAACATATTAATGCTTTTGCAGCTTTCAGATGACTTCATGGGATGATACCTGAGATGATAAAAAAGAAAAAATGAATTGAGGAGCTTCTTTTTGTTTTTTTTTTTTTTTTAAACGCTCATCCTTTTACAGAAAGCCTAGGAAAAGAAAAAGCAACCACTTGCTGAAAACAGATCAGGCAACACTCTGAAATTCATCTGCTGGAAGAGGAAGGGAAACTTTCTCTTCATTCAAGGGACCTTCTCCCTTTAGTGGCAACCATCTATTGATCGTTTAATTTTGTAAGATTATAGTTGAAACAGAAACACTACATATTGTGACTTTTCCTCCACGTATAGTATTGTTCAGATTTCAAAAGACACTATGTGTGATAACCAATACTTATTACTTACTGACCTCTGCAAAATATTCTTGGCAGAAGGTTAGAAACTGACATTTGCAGTTGAAAATAATGCGTTGTCAAATAAGAAAACTGCAGGCTATAATTTTTCACACATGTATCTATTATTTTAAACATGAAACATTGCATCAGTTTGACATTAATTTATATAATAGGGACAGAAAAGGATAATGCAATTTTCAGGGGCTACCTACATTTAATTAACTAGCAGCAGTCGCCTGTAACAAAAGAAAACTTTGCTACCAAAAAATAAAGCCTGTTTGTACACCTTCTATCATGCATTATTGAAACACACAATGTCATTATGTGAAATAATAAGTGCTTAAATAGAGGCAGCAACTAATAAATGCAGACACAAAACTTTCCTAAAAGTTTGTAAATACAGTATTGTATGGAAATTCTGATGCATATTAGCTCTCATATGCACTGTAAAATGTTTTATTATGAAAAAAATGGGTAAGATACTTATCTTTTAAATTGGAGTTTAATATTTTATTAGTGCCATGCACATAATTCTCATCAAATCGCAGGAAACTCTTTTTTGTATGGATATAAATGTCTAGAGTTTAATATTTCAAAGATAAGTACCTACCACTGCATCTATCACGCTACAGCTTAATGGAATTTACTTTTTCTTAAATATTTATACTGTATGTGTGTTTGGTTGTCAAATGATTGTATAACTACTGAGGCAGAACTGATAAGCTGGGCAAGAATCCTGCAATTTTTTTTTGTTTTTTTCAAATTTGAAATGTTTAAAATCTTGAATACAGTAAGGAATACAGGATTTGAGAATTTTCAAACATGCCATTTTCTTGGAAAAATAGGATTCCATAATCAATAAGCAAACAAAAAGTTCTTCTAAGTGAAGATTGCACCGTTGATTGCAGAAATCGTCTGACTTTCTCCAAACAAATTACATTTAAAGAAAAACAGAATGACATTAACAGGAAATATTTCCTGAGAATCCAAAATACACAGTGGTGAGCAAATTAAACTGAGACCAGTCTCTGATATTTCCAGTGTAATGTACAGAGAATCATTCAGGTTCTGCAATACTGCAAACTATTTCATCAGTTCTGAGAAATGCTTTCTGATCCATGCTGATACAATTACCTAGCCTTTATTGGCAATTTAGACCTGCTTTTAGGGACATTTTAGAGCAAATGATGTTTTCTTGATATTTTAAAAAAGCAGCACTATTTGCTATACCTTTGGGATAAGGTAGAAATGGAGTTAGAGGCTCATTAAATATCTGATTGGTACAATGTGGTTTTTGTTACTGTAGACTAAACTACCAAAAATGAAGATATGTTCCTGGAGGTTCTGTTCCCTCTTGCAATCAAAGGGTATTTTTATTTGGAATATTTCTGTAAAATATCAGCTGGCATTTGCTACTACTGTGCTACTAACGAGAGCCTTAAAATCTGCCTATTAATTGAAAGATGTTGAAACTTACCTAATAAATTTTTAATATGAGCACGTGTGAAGGGCACACCACATCTTTCTTTGTTCTTATAAAAACGTGATGTCCAGACTGTGACCAAGAGAGCCTGAATTCCTTTTGATGTTGCTGTAAGTAGAAAAAAATGTAGCAGCAGTTACAGAGATGAAAAAAATAAAATAAGATACTCTCAAATTTTTTTTTTTTAAAATACAGGGGTTTAACTGAATTGACATCTGAAACTAGATTACAGCCTACTGAATGAGACACGGCCCAAAAAGTCGTACCAGTTGGTCTTGCAACTGGTATGGCTTTATCTTAGAGACATAAAGACAGCTGCAGTAGCCTTAAATTGCAGGCTTTAATTCAAAAAGCTGCTTTCCTAAGCACTGTCAGAGCTGTTAAATTAGGTCCTCTTGTCCTGATTACTTATAATGGCATATACAGTCAAAAGCAGACTCAAAAGTTAACATTTCTTGGATATTTTCAACGGCTTTCCCTGCTTTTGGAAAATTCACAAGAGTTTCTGAGTTCTCTGTATTACATAGTTATTTCTATGCCATACTGGTCTGAGCAAATAATGAACAGGAAAGCGTGATAAATCAGAAGCATACCATCGTGATAAATAAAAGCCGATAATTTAAAGCTCTTTTAGACAGAAGTGAGACGCCTCGTGAGAACACTAGTGTGGTAAATAAAATGTGCTAATTTCAGTCTTTCAAAATAATGCTTCCTGCTGTTAGCATCCAGCACACAATGCAGCAAGACAGTTATTAAGCAGCTCTGGTGAGTAGAGGATTTCATCACTGCCAGAGTTACAGGGAGGAAACTTTTGTGCTGCAAGTTTCTCCAAGGAGATGGAGAAAACTTTGGAAAAGTTTACACGCCTGACAGATAAACAATTTGGTGTAAAAAAACCCCAAACAAACAAACAAAAAAACCCCCAAAAACCCAACCCACACATAAACAATATGATGAACTTGAAGTCATAGGTATTTGTAGACCCAGCAGTGCTACAGTTACAGACCACATCACCGAAATCAGGTTGAAGGCAAATTACTACTCTGGTTGCCTGGCGAAATGTAGGGATACCTGGGACGAAGCAAGGAGACAAGGCTTAAGATCACATGTTAGGCAAAATGTTGAGGTTGGGTTGTTTTTTTGGGTTTTTTTTACAAAGCAAAGACTTCAAAAAGTGAAATAAAAACACAGGCTGCCAAGCACAGAAGCATTGGGTTCAGCAGGCTCCTCCAGAGGATCCAGGAGGTTCTGCACACCCTAAACAAAACCTGCTAAGGGGTTGGTATGAGGTTATCACTGTTGGACTCTGAGTTCTTGAATCCTTGCAACTAGCAAGTTTTTGTTCTCCTTTTGTAAACGAACAGGGACAATCCACAGGCTTCCCAGTTCCCCCCGTGTTCCACGTTCAGCATCCATTGCTCATACTGGCAGGAACATGCTTACAGGTGCCATTTTTAAACATGCTAGCAAATATCTAGCAAATCCAGTCGTGTTTGCCTATACCAGTTACCTTGAAGAAAGACTGCAAGATTTGGTAGTGAAGGAGAGCATGTTTTGGGGGGAAACGGGTCCTACAAGTGCATGTGAGCAAAAGACCCAAATCTCCACTCTGGAGAGAAGGGAGAGAATGGAGCCTATACCTGGGGCAGAAGGAGGGGATTGCAATAGCTCCCAGCACAGCAAGACCGCCAGGACCTGCTGCAGAGTTAGAAGTCGCAACTAAGCTGGAGGAAGGAAGTTTTCCAGAGGCTGCACCGAGAGAGAAATGAGCTGGAAAGCCTACTGTGAGATGCTCCTGTGACCAGACATACAAAAGACCTGTTTTTTTTCCTTTGTGCTTTTGAGTAAAGGACATCCAGAGAAGCAGTGCCACTGTGACTGAGATGATACAGAGAAGGACAAGAGGGAGGACTCAGCAGCCCTGCCTGTGAGTGCCAGGGCACTCCTTCCTTTGAGGAGCATAAATACTGTCACTGTAGCTGAGGACCACCACCAGCATCTCTGCAGATGAGGAGCATCGTTGCTATAATCAAGCAGTCGGCCTGGCTGAGCAGATACTAGACCACTGTCACAGCAAAGTTCAACACAATTTAGAGACAAAACCAATAGAATAATTGTTGCAATGCTATACAGCATCTGTATTAACATGAGCAAATTATTTTGGTAGCGATTCAATTTCATAAATGTGGCTTCAAAAGCTGTTCCATAAGCACTATAATGCTTTTTTTTTCCTTCTCACCAAAATGAATAAAAAGTTTACAATAGGTTCAGCACAGTACTTAAGTATTTGTTTTGTTAATTTCTTAAAACAAATTGGATTCCCAGTAAATACAAAACTTGGACAGCTGCATTAAACAAGCAGTGGGGAAGCAATCTCATAATGATTATCATGCAGAAGCACACTACAGAAGAATTCCCCGAATTTCATCCAAACTGTTATTTGCTCTATTATAAACCTTCTATAAAACCCAATATAAAAATTCCTGAAGGAAGAGAAAGCATTTTTAAATATTTGCAAATACCCTCCAATGATTAAAGAACTGCGTGAAGGATGAGATGTTAACAAATGACAACAGAATTAGGGGATACAGTCTTCCTCCTTAGTTTATTGTGCTGAGGGAATTGGAGCAGTTACAACCATTTTCCTTCCAATTGAATGTTTCGGAGGCCAGACAACCTCAGCTTTTGATCACAAACCCAACTGGGCAGCCTCATCCCAGGTTCCTGCATGAGCTTGACGCCACACACAGCAGATCTTTAGGGCTAAACCCTCAGGTAGGTTTCAGTCACCCCATGAGACTCTGGGACTTTGGCCATCAACAGGCATTGGGGTGAAAATACCAGAAGTGCTATTTTTGTGGTTTCAAAGTATAAGAGCACGTGGGACTAATGAATTTTGGTACCAGCCTGTAATGCCTGGGATTATGCATAAGGATAACCGTGTGCTAACTATTACTGTGTGTTAACTAGTGCTATAAATATATATAACTATATATATATAGTTTATCTGTATTTCTTTATGGCAGGAGTAGACAGGACTGGCTAACACTCTCCCAATGTTCCTCCCAGGTGTAGATGTACCAATGTACAGACCTGTACAGCCACAACAGTACCATGTCTGGATAGCAAACACCTCACCTGTTGTCTCTTACCTTTTGCAAAGAATTTGTCTTTTGGGAGCAAAATAGCTGTGCACAGCAATTTTCACAAGGCTTCAAGGGGACTCGTAAGCTTTCTGCAGTGATATATGAATGCACTCCCCTTGGTGCTGCTAGGAGGGAGGTCAGCAAGGAAACATCCCATACACTGGGTTAGAACATCCACAACTCTAATTATAATCTGCTTAACCTTGGGAGGAAAAAAAAAAAAAAAAAAAAAGTAAAAAAAAATCCCATGGTAAAGCAGAATATTATTTTTAAAAGTCATAAATGAAAATCTGTCACGCCACAGAGCGGCCCTTTGTGGATGTAACAGCTAAGGCAGGGATTTGGGATCTTTCCAAACAAAAAGATTTGCCCAAAAAACTGAATTCTCTCTTCTGTAAGCAACTAATTAGACTTTGACAAGTTTTACAGTCATCTCTCATAGACTCTCACCTGTACACAGGCTGAATGGAGACTCCACAAGCCATCATCCAACGGCTTCGCAAACCTAATACACTTATCAACCTTGTAGCATTTAGCTGACACTGGAAGACAGAATTTTCAACCCACTCACTGTTTTATGGCAGATGATCTTCTGAGCGGGATGGTTGTGGAGCTCATACCATTCTCTTGAAGAGAGCACATCACCAGATGCGATATCTGATCCTAGTCAGCAGCAGAGATAACTGGCTGTAGGACATGGAGCTCTCCTGCAAGTCCCACAGGAGGGACTGTAGGAGTCCCACATCTGCCCATCTGCAGATCTTATAAAATATAAAAATAAACGCGTGTACATTTATACATGGAAGGGAAAAATTCTCCTTTCTACCAACACAGTAAAACATGCCCTTCTTTACGCAGAGAATGCCACAACAACTGATGAGTTTCCACATTTCTCAGCCTAGGAAGGCAGATGCTTCTGTGGGGAAAACTCAGGTCACCAAAGGGAATGTCCTACAGGCCACCTTCATGAGGTTAGGAATGAAGAAAAAGGGCAAAGCTTGCTCAATGACCACAGAGCGAATCCAGGGCAATGGCATCAAGTTAATAACTCCTCAACATTTTGCAAGCAGGACACTAATTTACCCACAGGTTACAAGTGTCCACTGCTGTTTCATTAAACAGTAATTCTTGTACATTTGAGAGCGTAACTGTAATTGACCCTAAGGGCATGGCATGTCTATTGTCAGTGTCACTAAACTGCCATACTTATTCCCACATAGAATCATAGAATGGTAGGGGTTTGGAGGGACCCCTGAAGATCATCGAGTCCAACCCCCCTGCCAGAGCAGGAACACCCAGGGCAGCCCACACAGGAACAGAGCCAGCTGGGTTTGGAAAGTCTCCAGAGAAGGAGACTCCACAACTTCTCTGGGCAGCCTGGGCCAGGCTCTGTCACCCTCACAGCAAGGACGTTTTTCTTCATGTTGAGGTGGAACTTCCTATGTTCCAGCTTATACCCATTATTCCTTGTCCTGTTACTGGGCACAATGGAAAAGAGACTGTCCCCTTCCACATGACACCCACCCCTCAGATATTTATAGCCATTAATAAAATCCCCTCTCAGGTTTCTCTTCTTCAGACTGAACAGCCCCAGTTCTCTCAGCCTTTCTTCACAGGAGAGATGTTCAAGTCCCTTAATCATCCTTGTAGCCTCTGCTGGACTCTCTCCAGTAGATCCCTGTCTCTTGGGAACCACGGAGCCCCAAACTGGATACAGAATTCCAGGTGTGGTCTCACCAGGGAAGAGCAGAGGGGGAGGAGAACCTCTCTCGACCTGCTGGACACTGTTTTCTTAATGCAGCCCAGGATGCCATTGGCCTTCCTGGCCCCGAAGGGCTCATTGCTGTACCATGGAGAACTTGCTCTCCACCAGGACTCCAAGGTCTTTCTCCATAGGGCTGCTTTCCAGCAGGACAACCCTTAACCTGTACTGGTGCCTGGTGTTACTCCTCCCGAGATGTAGGACTCCACGCTTGTCCTTATTGAACTTCATCAGGTTCACCTTGACCCAGCTCTCCAGCCTGTCCAGGTCACATTGGATCGCAGCACAACCTTCTGGTGTGTCTGCCACCCCTCCCAGTTTAGTATCATCAGCAAACTTGCTGAGGGTACACTCTACCCCCTCATCCAGGGATGGTACAAGGTGTATTTCATTTTCTTACTCACATACAACTTCTCCCCAGCTGATAACAAAAGCTCAGGAGACTGTGCTTCCTCCTAGATTTGGTTTTGAACCTACAAACATCACCAAGGCAGAAGGTCCTGTGGTGCTCCAAGCAGAGGCACATGCTGGGGATGCTTTGGGACACCTCACTGCCAGCTGGGGAAACACACTTTTGGGAATATAAAAACTCTGAAGGATGGCACCAGGAATAGAGACACTTTAAAAAACACCTGACTAGTGCTGCAGCCACAGCAGAATATTAATACTGGGCCTGATTCATGGAAGGGGTGGGGAATTTATGCCTCGTTTAGGCCCATGAAACTTTCTTCATTTTAGCAAAGTTACAGTACAGCAAAAGGGAAGTACTAGACAGCGTAATCCAACCCATAACTCAGAATTTGCTTAGAATTCACCCCCTACCTGCTTTTTGTTTTGCTTTGCTTTTTGTTTTTTTTTTTACCTATAAGCATGACTTAAAAAAAACAAAACCAGCATGCAATTTTCACCCCTGGATCCCTAACTACCACCTGTCTTCTGTATATCTATTTTTAAGACAGAAAATGCTGCAGACTGAACCTGTCCATACTGTTCCGTATCCCACAGCACTGAGTCAATCATCAAGACTAACCAAATAAATGAACAAATAATAATGACCTTAGAGATACCAGCATGTATTCACAATCAACTATTATTTCCAATGATGTTTGATGGTTGCTACTACACGACTATGGATTTATTCATATTGTAACAGGCAACAAAAATTAACGTCAAAGAATAAAGAGACATACAGCAGAGACGATGCATTTTTCCACCCAAGTAAAATGTCACCAGACTTGCTAGTGGTAAAGCGAAAACTCTGTAAAGTAGCATAAGAAATGGCAATGAAATGAGGGTCTCTCATTCGTGCTTTCCTGCTATCAATGAAGTTTTCTTACTGTTTGGGGATATATTAGCCATCAGTAAAAAATTATCTTGTATCTGAAATAGAAAAAAGGAACACTTGGCATTAATGCAAAATGACAACGGTTTTAGTGTCTTGAATATACTGAAAATAAATAAAGAAAGACCAGTATTTTGCACAATTTATCAGAATTATGTGTCTGGCAGCCAAAAGGATAAAATAGATGAAAGAGACACCGGGTTTTCTGAGGAAGTATCGTGCCAGATTACTGTACGTGCTGTCTCCATCCAGAATGCTTTCTTTCCGTAGAGTCATAGGCACCTAGGTATTTTAAATTCCTCACACTGCATCAGGGTTATGGTACTATGTTACAAAGTTATTCAGAAACCTGATTGGCCATGTTCCTGCAATACATTTTCCTAACCCCAAGATAAAGATCCATGCATCTCTTTACCCTTTAAACAAAAAAGCTATTGTAATAGCATGTAGTGTGATGCATGGCATGAATACCAAAACATGTACATGCACTGCTAAACTGTTTAAGTATGGAAGAAGTAGTGTCTAATAGCATCGGGAAATTGAAATTTAAAAATTTTTCTCACTCACTTATTTGATGAGAACTGGGCTGCTGACAGGTGAAGCAGAAAGTCATTTTTCAAGTTAAATGCCAAGTGGTTATATAGCATAATATTCAGTCAAAATTAACCACCTCACTGCTGCATTGACATACAGCATATTTAATGGCGACTGTTTCTGCAAAGAAAACTCTAGACCTTGGGGAGTTACAAGAAAATGGAAAGAAAAACTTACTAATACTTCAGTTACTTGCTTGAAACAAAGAACGACAGTGTGCCCTAACTGAAGGCAGAGAAAACAAAACAGAAGTATTTGTCAAAATTATAAATGAAACGGTTTAGATTCTTTCCTGTGCAGATGGCACGCGTGAAGTCAGCAGATACACCTACCTAATTTATGAACCAGTTTGGATCCACAGCAATTTTGGGAGAGAAGAAAGGCTTTTTGGTGCATTTCAAAAAGTTCTTTGCAGCATCGCAGGCTCAGGCTCAGTCTCAGGGTCGTGCTCCTGCCAAACAACACCTATAAGCTTTTTGGACTCTTACTATCATCTCTGAGGACTTTACAGAGCTCAGCTTCGAGACTGCAGACTGAAAGGGCAAATGGCTCTCCAGTGGCAGCTTTGCTTCAATCTTCTGGGTTTAATCTGGATTTAATTTTGAAAGCACCAAATAAGTAAGATGTATTTTGCCTTTTGAAGATACGGTAAGTTGAGTGCATAATGCAGCTAGTGCTTAACCCTGAAACAGGCACTCTGGTGAGGGGCTGCACTCTTTAACTGTAGGGTTGTGTTTGTTTGCTTGTGTTTCAAAACCTAGTAACTATCCCTTGCATGCAAAAACTTCTTCCTGGGATAGGCTACAAGGAACTACATTCCTTCCCTTTATGCCAAAACCCCCTGACCCATACAAAGGAAGCTTTATTGCCCAAATAATAGGAGCACATAAAAAGTAAATTCAGGCATAAAAGCAGCATAAGAGGGCAGTAAATAGATTTTTTTAAATGAGAATAAACTCCTATAGCTAAACAGAAGGAATGTCAGGCAGCAGCACACTAAAAAAAAACACAAAACCAAAAAATAAAAGTATTTCCTTCTTTTGCTAGGCTTTCCTCCTCAAAATTGACACTATAGGTGGTAAAACTAGAAAGGAGCAGAGCAGAAAAGAACACCGAGGAAACGAGCTTTGGGGAGATTTCCATCTCTTTAAGACCGTTTAAATCATATTTAGATTTTCCTCCCCCATGACCCAAAGGGCCACGCAGAGACCCTGGCACATTGTGTCTCCCCCACCCAGTTTGGATGGAGGGTGAGGGAAACACTACGGGAAGGGATGGGGACAGCACAGAGGTTCTGGGTGTGGCTTCTTGTGCCTCCTTTCTGACAGGGGAATCAACAAACTCTGCTGGGAGGCCCAGGGAGCAATGGGAATATCTCAAGGATATGCAGAGCAGGAAAAAATCAGACATCTAACCCAAAGAAAGTCCTCTAAAACAAAGGCAGAGACAAACTCTTAAGGCCAAAGATCTGCCTGTCCCTTCTCATCAGTAAAGTCAGGCTTCATAAATGAGTATATTGTGAAGGGAGATTATTAAAGAGAAAAGCATAGATGGCTTTTTGTATATATCAAAATTCATTCTTTTACCTTGACAGGATCAAGCAAATAATTCCTCAGAAAGTCACAGAGCTATTCAACAGGTGAACAGCTGCCAAGACAATTTAAAACTCTACATTATGGTCCATCATGTAACTCATGTTTGCTCAGTAAATATTATTCTCTTGGGACATCTCATGCAGAGAAACAGATGCCAGTTGATGACCCAACCTTTTCCTGGTCTTTCACTATTGTTTATGTAAAAGAAATCCAGGTAGATATTTATAAATAGAAATTACTCAAATCTCACCAAAGTGATGTTTCCTTATGTTCCGCTTCTCTTCTGAGCAATATATCTGAGGTTTTGCTGGTTGAACTCCAGGGAGGGGTGATGAGGGGAAGAAAGATTGTAGTTAACATGTATGAAACCATCTTGAGGATTTATGGTGTATGAGAAGAGTAAAAACCATAGATTTGTATAATTTTTACTAGAAAAAGATGTATTGAGCTGGCAGCAGCAGTAAGATGAAAGGAAATCATGAAATTCTTCATAGTATTATATGAAAATTGTCAAAGTGTTGGGATGCCCTAATCATCCATGAGCCAGCTGAAAATAAAGTGTATTTATACTGGAATTTTTCATCATCTTTGGACAGTAGCTTAGCTTTGTTATAAGTTGTAACATTTCACAAAATACTGTTTATTTTATCTTGTCATAGAATACAGTAATAAAAGAACTGTAAATGCATCTTATTTATCAACGTGTCTGCACGTTTGGGTTATCACAGGAGACATGGGCTGTTTTTCCTTGAAGGAACTGAAATGTCTGGTGGTTATTTTAGATGAAAACAGGAGCAACAAAAAGCACTACAGAGATATTCTTCCTGGTCGTTGAATGTGATACTTCTTACCAATTATATCGTATACACAGTTATTAGAATATGGTTTAAGGGGTTTTGTGACAAAAAGAGAATACATCTGAAATGCACAACGTTATTAGCAGGACCCAGCAATGTTCTACTGCATGTTGGAATTTATGTAATAAAAATGTTAAACAGCCAGTGATTGGATTTGTTTACAGGATCTGAGGAGGGGAATTGGGATGCATCCATGAATAACTTGCCTTGGAGGAGTCTTTTCTAACTGGATACGGATGGATTGGACCTGGAAACAGAGACTGATGCAAAGTGACCATAAAACATTATTCACTTACATTATTACTTGGAGTACACTGACTACCACGAGTAGGTTTCTTCATGGTCAATCAATGTTGCCTTCCTATCAAAATATTTTTAACATGACTCATGGAACCTGCTCTTGCAGAAAAAGTGGAAGAAAAGAAAGGAAAGCATGAGGAAAAAGAATCCCACCACAATCTATCTCCAGAGAGTCAGCGTGGAGCCAAATTACCCCTCAGAGAGCACTGGCTGCAGGACCTACTCAAGTGGGATGAGTGCCACGCAGGAGTTCTCCCCAGCACTGGCCATCCCAGCCCCATGTGCCACTGTGTCCCGGGCCTTCCCGGTGCACCAAGGAGGAACCCTTCCCTGGGAGGTATTTTTTTACTAGAGGCACTTCACATTTTGAAAGTACCTGTCTTGGGGTGGCAGACTGCAAACACCCATCGCTCCATCTCTCGGTCCTCCCTCTGACCATCTAATTCTTCTTCCTTGGTGTTTTAATTACGAGAGATACTTAACTACAGTCCTAAAACTTTGAACTTCACCTGTATATTAAGTTATCTCACCTTCTACATGTTATTTCATCTGCTACCTTTGTTAGTCTCAGGATTTTCACATCGTTGCTATTTTAGTTCAGAGGCTCAGTCATTTCCCTGGAACTGATAGGAAATTCTGTAGCATGAATGCCTCTGTGTGTGGATATAAGGATGTGTACACGTACGAAGCATTTCTGCAGAACAATTAGCACTTATTAAAATCAATTATCTCTTATAATTGAACGAGCTAACTCTAAAGAATAAAGAACAGGAGGAAGAAAAAAAATCTATATAAAATGACAAAACTGAAAACTATAGAGAGGAGAGTGTGTTATGTAATGGCAATGCCATTACAATGGCAATAACAATCAAGTTTTTCCTCCTGAAAAGCAGAGATCAAACTTTTGGCTGTGTAGCAGCATTTAAGTTCTGAAAAAAACTATAATCATTCAGCAACACTTAATGTCTTCATTTACTTTCAGACAGGGAAATCTGTGTTTTAAGGTTTGATAAAAAGCTCAAAGGAACAGAATTTTTTTAGGGATGGACCTGTAAAAATTGGCAAGACGCATCAGCACGATCACTACGTGAATAGCATGTCTCCAAATAAGTTTGCCATGATAATTTTATTACTTCAGCATATATAAATATATATATATATGTTTTTTGGTTTTTATATATACACATATATACATATATGGGTTTTGTTACCCGACTGGAGATAGAGAGGTTGATGTTAATGTCTGAGCATTTATCTACTCTTTGAAATGTTCTTGTCTGATAAGATAGTTATTTCCCAGTGCTAATTATCTAATTACCTATAAATAATTTAACTCAAAGCAAGACTAATACTACATAAATGTTGTACTACTGGGCCTTCAATAATGCATTTTTTTCTACCATTAAAGTCTAAAGACACAGAAGTAAGAAGTTAGGCTCAAGAATTCATAAATGTAAATGCTGAAGCTGAATTTCCAACCTTAACTGTGTCCCTCATGCTGTTGTACATCAGTGATGTACAAGTCTAACAATATATATGATTATTACTGCTGGTTCACTAGGTTGCTTTAAAGATATAGAGTAACTTTCTATCAATCACTTCTTCAAAAATAAGACTTTCCGAGCTGCAGGTCTTGTGCTGACCTTTCAAAAGAGTGACTATTACCCATAAGGAGCTTGGTCAAGAAAACTCGATACTAATGCTTTTGCTTCTTCTTTGGTTTTTGGTTTTTTTTTTAAACTATAACTTAAATAAGCAAATCACCGGGGGGGGGGGGGGGATTCTCCTGATTAGCTCCTCTCCTCCTCCCTCCACTGTGAAAATATACTGATTAGCTCCACCACACATCCTACTCCAAATAATGCCGCTGTCAGTTTCGATACAAGACTTGCACTTCATTAACACATAAATCACTCTCTTGGATTCTTTTAAAATTCTCACATCTGGGTGAATTCATGGAAATAGGAAGCATTTAAAAAAAACAAAAAAACAAAAGCCCACAAAACTCCTCCAAACCCAAGCAAAGGCTACTGCAAAAGTAGGCAATATCAAGGGGTTTTCTCCTCACTGGAAGGTACTTCCGTGTTGTTTCTGGCTTATGCTTAAATGAAAAGAACAGGTCAGGGATAACACAAAGTAATTTAAAGGACTAACACTGTGATACAGATTGCCCACAGCTACACCTTGCAATCACCCAGTTCATATTTTAGGTCCTGACATAAGAGTTCATAGTATTTTACAATTCTATGTTCCATGTCAGTGGCTGACTGTGGAGTTGAATATCAGTCCTATTTAAATCTGCAAGAAAATAGCTGCAGGTGACATAACCTTTCATGTAGTACCACTGTGTACATATACAAATAATTGAGGCTCTTGACCCTGTCTACGCACATACAACTGTAAGTACAAACTTGACATTTTGATACTGCTTGTAGCCTTTCCCGTTGTTATTTTCTGTTTCAATAATCCATTGCAGGTAGAAAAATGAAAGAAGGAAGCATGAATGATTAATGCTGTCAAGCTAAAATAATGTATTTAGAAAAAAAATCTATAAATCTGTTATTTGTGGCATTTTAAAACTAAACACGACACTCTTCGGTGCCACTCAGTCTATTTTACAGCAGATAAATGTAAACGTTTTGCAGAAACAATGGCAGCATAACCCTTTGAACACTGGTTTTGGCACCCAAAGTTAACAGGATCGTCTGTAAACTTCCGTGTATAAATGAATATTCAACATAGATGAATATTCATATGGTGTTATTAATATTTAATATCTATGTATGATGCAAAGTGATTGTGAATAAGCCGCCTTTCTTACACAACCTTTCTCTTCCTGACTGTGTCCACACGTGGACTGGGGCCTTATCTCTGGTATTTTTTCCAGCTTGCCTTTGTAAACTGAACAGTGTCTGAAACAGGGTGTATTCTTTAAAATATTAACTGCATCTACTTTTCTGTCTGGCAGGACAATGGGTCTCTTTAGACATTAGATATATTATATCAGATATATATGTTCATATATATATATAAATATTTTGCTCTATATTTAGTAGCTGCCATTAAAATTTGAACCAATAAAGGGACAGCTGAACACCTGATGACTGATTTGAGATAGTCAATATTCTTCTTAAACTTTTTTTTAATCTTAAAAAAACCCAAAATAATTGTGATGGAAGTGCCATGTTTGCCCTCTTTTCAGGGACCAGCCTGGTGCTTAGTTCCCCAGTAACACAGATTCTTAGAGTGTACCAGCTCTCCTGAAGCCAGTTCCAGGCTGTGGTCATCTTAACCACAAGATAAACCATCAATGCCACTTGTGTTTGAACGAGATCTTTGCAGCATGGCACAGAAGGTAGAATTCTATCAGCGCCCTAATCAGCACTTCTGCTGGTTTCTTTCACCTCTAAAATGACAGTCGGGCAATCAAGAGAAACGTTGGGGTATAAACAAGATACTCTCTTTTAAAGTAGCAAGGGGTCTTTCATGCTAACAAGATGTTTTCTCACTACGAAGACAAGAGCGTACAACAAAGCCACAGCAATCTGCTGAAATGTCTTGGAGATGCTGCATTTGTTAGGTGCTCTAGCAAGTAATTTAAAATTAAAGTTAATTGAATTAATGTGATATTAGCCCAATTGTTGCACTTGATGAATCTGTAAAACCCAAAGTGCGCGGCTTGAGTTTCAGGACAGCGGTGAATCAGCAATGCATGTAAATGATCATCGTTTGCAGGTTCAGAAAAATCATTAAAGCAGATCTAGAGCTTGCAGCAAGTTTCACCTGAAGTCAGAGGAACTGAAGTGCTTCAAGATGCTGCTTATGGCCAGGTATCCACACTGCCCTTGAGGTGTTAAGTTCAGCTTTAAGAGAAAAGTAACTATATGTTCCACTATATTCTGTCCAGTTTTGCATACATTATTTTCATCTCCTCTGTGCTCCTTCATGGTTAAAAAGCCTTCCTCCCTGTTGCCATGGGACTGGGTATTGAACCTGACCCCTGTATCTTGTGTATTGGATGTTACTCTCTAAGAAAAGTAGCTTTGTAATTCCTTCTCCACTTCAGTGCTTGGAGAAATTATTGTCACCAATTCATGCAAAAAGTGAGAATTTTACCCAATCCATGCCAGATGACAACCAAAAGGAAGCAAATGTCTTTGAAAAATCAAAATACAAATAGTTTATACCATGGAAAATATTAATTAAGATAAAAGTTTTAAAAATGCAAAGTAAATACGTATTGTTGACAGAAGAAATTACTTTCCCCTTTAAGCACATTTATATCGTAAACTTCTTAATTTTTCTTACAGAAAAAAAGGCTTACTATTATTTCTGTGACCTTCTGTGTCTTCAGATTGAAGAGCAATGTTGCCCAGGACAGGTTGCTCTCCAGACTCCTCTTAGTGTGTTCAGCTGCTATTTAACTTCTCAGACCAGAGAGTGAAATTTGGAACTGCCATACCTATGGATAAAACAACAACACGGGCAAAACATTCTGAATTAAGTTTGCAATTGTAGTCCATTAGAATGCACCTGATCTGCAGAAACTTGCTTAAAGATGCAGCCAATGGGGTTTAATAATTTAAAATTAACTAAACTCTTTTAGTATAAAAATGTAATGGCTCTGTCAGAACTGAAGTGCAGAATGCTAATTTCAGGTTTTAAATAATAATTATGAAGAAATGGAAATGTCATTAAAAGGAAGGGCTTTTTTTATTATTATTTTAAGTGCATAAAGGGACACCTTGAATTAATATAAGCCATTAAAGATACTCCTAGATTGAGCAAAGACTTACAAATATTGAAACCCTGAGTGAGGTAGAAAGTATTTAGCTCACGGTTGAAATATTCCGGGTCATAATGCATTCATATTGAAAATACTGTAAAACTCCTGTGTATCTTTTGCAAATCACAGAGTTCATAGGAAAGTATCCCCATTTCTGTTCTGAAAGTTTCGTGCCATCATGGCCAGATGCTCCTTCACATCCTGTTCTCTGCACTCACACTCTTGGGTGTCTACGTGGAGCTCATTACCTTCCTCACCAGCATCAGCAAACAGGCACCAGCAGCAATTTCAGCCAAACCATCTCCAACTGTGAGAGACACGGGTGGCGGTGCCAAGGAGATACGTGCTCCGGAGGGTCAGTGTCCCCCCCCGCCAGTGCTTGCAGGTAAGTCCTCGAAAATAGAGAAAACTAGAAATTAACATCCCACAAAGACAGAAGCCCAACAGAAATGTCTGGCAGAAGTAAGCCAGACCCCTCAAAAAAGCTGTTTCTGCTCTGCATCTTTGGTCAGGAACATACAACACTGTCACACCACAACAATACTCTCACCCAAACATCTGTTATTGCTTGGCAATAGGCTTTTCACCAGTGCAGTGCTATAGGATTTTCCCTAAGACACCACCAGGGCTTGAAAAGTGTCCGTAAATTATAAACCAGAAGAGGTTATTTTTTTTTAATTGCAGAAAGAAATAGAAGAAGAAAAAATCAATTTCATACAGAAATACAGGCACCTTACATGCAGAGTAACTCACTCCCTGACTGGGCAAAATTCTGAAGCTAATTTCTTGTGATTTTGCAGGTCATGGTGAAACTTCCTGGTGCTCACTGAAGTGCAAGCTCCTACCCAGGCTGGTGGGAGACCTCTCTCCCATATGGATTCTCTGAAGCCAGTCCTTCAGTAGGGGCACTCATTTGGATTTCTCTCTCCTATCCCCCACTTCACTTGACATGGCCTTCAAGAACCTGCTGTTTCTGAGACTTCCACTGCTCTATCAGAAACAGACCGGTCATCACAAGCTTTTGTGTCATCTAGGTCAAGACTGACATGCAGCTCTCAGACACCAGGAAGACACCGTAAGGCTACGCATACCCTTGCATACAACGGTGTGGAGAAGCAAGCTACTATGTCCACTCTATCCCAGTTCTAACTCTTTCCACAGAACTTCTCACAGGTCTTCGTGGGCTTTGTTCTCATGGTTTCCGGATCCAGGAGCGCTGACCCTACAGTACTCTATGCAAATATTTTTTCACGATGTTAACATATGTCAATATAAATACACACGTAGACCACAGATTGCTTTCCCCACAGCAAACTTCTATGACAACACTTTATTTCTGAGTTGTCACAGCCCTTTGTCATAACCGTTCAGCTAATGAGCTCCTACACATTATGTGGTGACAGGAAACGCAAAGGCGTTTGGAACAAAAACCTGGAGGACATGAAGAGGACCTCCTTGGGTGATACTGAAGTTTTCCTATTAAAGCTGAAAGGAATGGCTTCTTTACTATCTGAGAGGTAAAAACTCAACTTGTGCCACATCCAAAGGATTCACATCTGAGTATCATTTGTTCCAAAGTGGAAATAATATTCAGAATTTATGTACAGCAATGCATTTTAAGTGAAAGTTCAAGCCCACAGTACTGCACAGCATGCACGGATTCTGCTGGACTGAAAGACAGCAGGAAACAAATGCACCCATCTGGCCACATAAATCAATCACTGCAATCTGAAGATACACCCACAGAAGGGAGAAATGATTAATAGATCTGTGAAGTGTAAATTTTTATTCAACTCTAAAAATCACACTAGAAATCGCTTTTTTTGAAGAACACCATGTCAAGGACATGAGGACTTTGCAATAGTGAGTCTTCTAAATCTGTCAGAAGAAGCAGGGTAAATGAAAAGTACGCAGTGAATCTGGACGTGGCAGTTGGAAGGGTGGCTGTGGATGCATTTGTGCCATTCCTACCTGCTCATGGTGGACGTGTGCCACCCAGCCCTGGACACCACGTCAGGCAGCTTCTCTGCCCTGCCTGCCAGCCACTCTTGTGCTGCGGGTGGGACAGCCCCCAAAAATTTGACAGATGAGGCAGTGTACTTTGCACAGAGCTCAGCATTAGAATTCAGAGCTCTTCTCCACCTGATCTCAAGCTGTTTTTCTAGCAAAGGGTCATATCAGGTAAATCCTGCTGAAAGAAGACTTCTCAGCTAAGGGCTTCTGGATCCGGTCACGATCTCCCTGCCCCCTCGCTCTGGCATGCTGGAGATTTGCGTACCTTAGATCACTGACTCACCTTAAAGAAAGTGTTACATCAGATCCGTTTCCAGGCACGTTTTCATACCAAAACCTCAGCCTCTTGGCTGACTTTGGCTCGTGCTCCAAATATTAGGTCCTTGGAAACCACCCACCTCAGAGACAAGCTGGGCTCTCATTAGTCTCTGATAAACGAAGCTCTGACAGCCAGTCTGCAGCACTGCAAGGCAGCACCTCACAGATTTTGGGTTTTCTTTCTAAAACTTTGGACAACATTTTTGTCTCTCAAATGGACTATTTCCTGCCAATAGTGTGCTGACCCATTTTCAAGCATCTTCATGGGTCACTTGGGAAGGATGATAACCACGCATCAGAATGCGGATGAAGCTGAATCCTTTGACACCATTAACAGGTTCTGTCATTTCAGGATCAGAAAGAGCCACCTTAATCTAAACGAAGCTGTCTTACCAATGGGCAGGCCTTGAAAACATGGGCTTTTTTAAATTGGCTGACACAAAGCTCACCCCTATCTCTATCAGCATTGCAATAAATAAATAATTACAAAGTACCGCCGCTATTGTTATTAGCAGCCTGTGAGCAAGAGTTGACTCAGAAGAACACTGAAGAATGAAAAAAAAACCCCAAACCTTCTCATGTTCATCTCTATTTCAAGTTCAACTAATTCCACTGGAGAATGTGTTATATACTCACCAACACAACATCTCCAACCTTGGTTCCTGTCACTGTGGGCATCCTATTTACGATCACCACCGCAATTTTTTTGTTTGGTTGGTTGTTTTTTTCTACTCTTACAAACCTTTGGGAGGAGAAATGAAGACTACTATAGCAGCTTTTAAATTGACTCTTATATTAAGAATGTTATGTTTTTTATATCCGCTTTGAAAGGGTAATACAAAACTTATGAAATATTTACTGTGATGCATAAACAACAAATCACCTCTTTTCCATTAAATATTTTTTGTGAAAGATATTTTTAATAAAATACTGCAGCCTGCAATTTAATTACAATGAGTAATTAAAACTTAGAGGATAATCATTTTTGGCAAAAAGTCAGTTTTTGTTAAAATTTTAAGATAGAAAAAAGATCCATATTACGACCATAATACTGTTAGTAATTAAGATAAATGCATCAATTATTAAAGATGCAAACATGTCAAGCAAGCATAACTAATTATTTGAGCATGTTAACAGTTGTTTAATGTTAACAAGCAGTGAATTATTAAAGACCCCATGTGTCACATTTTGGACTGCATAAAATATAATGTTCTGGAAGGGTTTATGATTTTCAGGTTTTGCTTCTATCTTTCCAGTCAGATAAGTAATAAATTTAAGATAACTCTGCATTTAAACTGTATTTCTCAAATAATTATCTGTAATTGCATAATGAAATGTTGTATTTCTCACTTTATGAAGACTTCCAAATTCAGGGAAAATGACCCAAATATATCAATAGGTGTTCTATGCTGTAAATACATGAGCGTGCAACTTCTTCATTAAAAAGAGATACGGTATTTGAGAAGCTTCTACTGCCAGAGTAACAACTAAACAGAGATGAAAGAGAACATTTTGTGTGAGCTAATGCTCATGTTTGGTACCTGGCTTTGTATTTCAGTGGTTGAATACCATCCTTCCAGAGAGAAGATCTGTGAGATCCCCTTTAGCCAGCTCCTGGTGACTGTGCCAAGGCAGCTCCTTTCCTGTCTCCAAATACCTGCCAGGGATCCCACAGCATCTGACACAAGAATAAAAAGCATCAGAATGGTTTGGAGTTGTACAAACTGTCACTATACATACTCAGTTTGTCCCAATAGCAGCTTTGGTGGTGGTTTTGGGTTGTGTGTGAGCTTTTATTTCTTTCAGACAAACATGAAATTAGACTTATTTCATGTGAAAAGGCTTCTTAGAGCTGGACTTTCAGTAGACTGAAAAAAAGCAGACTTTTCAGTAGACTGAAAAGTCAAGTCTTTATGTCAATGCGTTAGCTCTTAAGCCTTGAATTCTAGTGAGTCTCCAAAGGATGTCACATGATCAGTGATTTGAATTTCCAGATGCTTACTGCAATACCTTTGGTAGCCCTACCTCGTCGTGTAGACAGACAGACAGACGGCTGTCAGCCCATCTGAGGGGGGTCTCAGGGTGAATGTGCCCTGAGGCCAGCATCCCCCTTGGCCACAGCTGAGCCTCAAATGTGTCTTGGCAACACTTGATCCCTCCGTGGCTGCTGCAATACTGGAAGGGTGACCCCTCCTACCGTTACATCAGCGAAGGGAGTGCTGGATGAACTCCTGTGCTGTTGGCAACAGAAGATGCTAATCTAGATTATTTTGATGGGACCAGGGAGAAACAACAGAAGCTTTTACCATGGCACATCAAGGGGAAGGTGACCTCTGTGCCTTGCTGAGCTCCTGCCAAGCAGGAGCTTGTGGTCTCAGAAGACAGTAGACCTTCACTGCTGACATGCCAAGGCAGTGGCCCCTTACCCAGAATGGGTGCCCAGCACCACCTTGGAGATTGCAGGCTTGAATTTGTGTCAGGGGGAGGAGAGGCCTGGAAGCAGTAAGGAAATGTTTGTTTGTTTTTTAGCAACATATTAATATGAATTAATGTTTGCAAAGCTCTTTGACATCTTCAGATGAAAGAGGCTATGCACAAATATTAGACTGTTAATTGGGTGGCTGGAGGGTATGCAGGCAGTGCAGACCCAATGCAATACTTAGTTCTCCATAATAATGTTTAGAATCTCTTCTGCCTTGCAAAGAGGCAGAGCTTTCAGCCACACAGTGGGAATATTTGAAAAGCTACTGCGCCGAAATGTAATCGGACTTTGTAAATTCAAACCACTGCAAAAGCACAGAGGTCAAAGTTAGACATGCTTGTGTAAAGATGCGAATAACAAAACTACGGGAAGTTAGGAGAGCAGCACCTCAGGCCCAAGGCAAGCGCGGGATTTCAGGTGCTGGAGGACAAGCATGTCTTTTGCAGATAATTTACTGCTCTCAAACATGCACAAAGGAAGTTTGGGGACCCTACCTGTCTTCTTTTTAGTTTATCTTATTTAGTAGTTTTCCCCTAATTTTTCTTCCCATTTCTAGGTGACCTCCCTCCTGTGACAAGGTCTCCCCATTATGACAGTAAGCTCTGATGATAATGTAGGTAACATTCAGACTAAGACCAAGTACAGCAGAAAGCCATATTTCACTCCTGACCTTCAGCTCCCCCTCTAGTGCAATGCACACATTATATTTCCTTTCACTCATAGCAGGAGGACCAATGAAACAACACCAGATGAAATAAGTGATGTTTCCTTAGCTAGATATTGGGGGGGAGGGGGGGGATACAAATAGTTCTGCCACTTTTACTGCATACACAGTACTCGCCACACAACTTTGTTGAGCTCACATTAGATTTTAAGATCTCTTCTTAGCAGAGGCAGGAGGAGAAAGATGAGGCAGATCCCAGCCAGGCATGTGATGCACTGTGCTTTGCAGCACGCCCCAGCACCAAGGGAGAAGCTCCTGAAGGAACCCCAAAAGGTTTTCCTTCCATCCATCCATCCATTGCTATCCCAGCCAGAACAACACACCCACTAAAATACAGGGAAAAGTCCTGGTGCTGGAGCTGCTCCAGAGCTCCAGAGCCCCAGAGCTCAACTTGGGGGTTCTCTCAGCTCCAGCACCAACTGCTGCACTCCACAGTAGCGCTGGCAAAGCTCCAGGCACATTCCTTTATGTGTCAGGCCTGAATTTCTTCATATGTTAGGGCAGAGCTGCACATACAGTACTTCCCTTACTTCCAAGGCTTTTTTTGCCATCTGTTTCTATTATGGGAGTTTATGGCAGAGAATACCTCAGACAGTACAGTATCTGTTTCTTTTCTGCGCTGCAGTTCTGGTTGCTGTGCTGCTTTATGAACAGAATGATAAAACTTAGAGCCTTCTTAATTCTCTCCTTTCCACTCCCATTTTTTTCATGGCATGTCGCAGAAATGGAAGGATTTTTTACAGTTCATATTATTATGATGAGAGGCAATTGGAAAGAAAGTATGGAATTTATCAGGAAATGGAAATGTGACTACAAGGCAGCTTTTAAAAATCCTTTAATCATATCATGATTGAGAAGGTTTTTATATTGTTGCTTCTATGTTCTGTAGAATATAGAATTCTGTTGTAATCTGAAACGTGCCTTTTTTTTTTTTCCAGAATAGGTGGCATAGGTGGTCTCTCACCCACATTTACTAAACCCCCGCACTAAAGCAGGGACTACACAAGCAGAAGGGCTCTGTGGATTTTCAGGAGTAATATTTCACATCTCTTTGCATTCCCCAAAATCAAAGTACTTACTTGAAGCAGCGTTGTGCCAACACGCTTCCGTCCCCCATGGCGTGTTCTCTGAGACCCTTTGTTCCTTGAGGAAAAGTGTTATTTTGTTGCTGTAAACTTGAGACACTTTTTTGGTGACATGAAGAGCGATTATCTGTGTGCAACGGTGTCACGTTTTAGCAGCTTTGGACTGGTGAATGTTTGCAATCATCCTCATTGTCTCTAGCCCATGAGGAGGAGGAGCCGTTGCACACTTCTTTAAAGGATGAATGAATGCAGGCTCGTAGGCAGAAGATTAGATAGGTATGAATTTGGCAAAGAAATCAAATATAGATGCAAAGAAATCTCCTATTTGCCCGTGGCTGGTTTGATCACATGGTGACCATCTGGAATTTAGATCAAGCTTTCAATAAAATACAAGGGACCACACTTCTGCAGCACTCTCAATGATAAATTAATATCTGAGCTGGAAGTACTACAAGAAAACAGTGATAAAGAAGACAAAAGCCACATCTCACATACTCCAATTGCACTCCATTTCCTGGTGTTTCTTCACTTCCCCCCCCTCCCCTCACCCATTAATATAAACATTATATGAGAAGTATAGTGAGAGCAATAAAAAATAAATGGCAATTAGAGCCAAGATCCAGAGCTAAGACAGGAGGAAAAAAGGAACAGAAACATTGGTCCTGATGGCCTTTTCCTGTTCCAATTTTTTTTAATGTTCTTCTGACCTTGATTAGATCTGCAACTTCTCATGTGAGGCTTTGAGATGAGTCCTATATTTAGATTAAAAAAGCAGTACCACAAGGGAACTGTCAAGCACACGGGGATCCATATGTACTTTGCCACGTTTTCTGAACCGCACCACTGCCCTGTATTTGCCCTCCTGATGGTAGCTGATTTTCTGCATTGACTCTTGGGCACAACCTTCCAAACAAAAACCCTGGAGCCCTCTGAACTGCTTTGGGAGGTCTCTGCCACCCAGGAGCTGCTCACATCCCTGGAAGCATCTCCACGTTTACCACAGCACCTTGTCAACAGGAAAACCGTGTTAGGTAATCTTAGCAAGCACTTTCTTACCTGAAGTAGTCTTCAGAGCCAAGGCATAAGGCTACGCAGAAAATCCAGAGCCTGGGAGTTCTGCTTGTGCAGCCCCAAGCCCTCACCTTGGGAGCGCTGGTGGAGACAACGGTCTGTGCCCAGTACTCCATTACTTCCCAGTGCCAGAGACAGCAGGAATTGTCCTCTCTTGTGGGCAGCACCATGCAAGACAGACCTGCAAATGGGCTCGGATGAAAACAAAGTCAAGAAAGAGCAAAAATGTTAGTTCTCAGGCTCATGCTGCAGCCACACAAAGGTAGACCCCAGGTATAAGCAAACCTGACTTTCATCCGCTTAATATAATGAGCATTGCTGCAGTTCTTGGGGCTTTCCTCCTCTTTTGAAGTGGAAACTTTTTAGTACAACACAGAAGTGCTGTGCTAAATACATGTTCTTCTCCACACTGAACCCATTAGTTCGCTTTTCATTGCATCTTCCCACCACCTTCAAGCCAAGGGTATTTAGACAAGCTTTAAGAGCTTGGGAGCCACGTCCCTCCTTTCCCTTCTCCCCAAGGGATGGCAAATTGTGCTGTAGGCAGCACATGCATGCCGAGGCCATTATAAGGGGTGTGGAAAGGCAACAAGGACCCTCTGTCACTGCTTCCAAAGATGTGGTGCAGCTGGCTGGATCACAGCAGGAACCCCAGCACCGCAGTGCTCGGGCACAAAAGTCCCCAAGTGCATTTCTAACCCCTCTGCCTTTAGTATTTCTACCACCTTTCAGGATTCAGAGCGAAAGGAGGAAGTCAAACACAATAACTGCAATGTCTGCTCAGGAAGGATTACAGATGATCTAGTGTGAGTCTATTTTACAACTAAAAATGAAAGGTGCTCACTTCTCCTGGATGATAGGGATGCAGGTCCATTTGGCCCAAAGAAAAACATAGGTTCCTTCTTGTGACAAGTAACAGAAAGAAAATAGATGTCCAGGACAAAGGGTAAAAAGTACTGTCTAGAAAAAGCCTCTTTTTAAGGAAAAAAAACCCCAAACAAACAAACAAAAGTACTCAGACTGCTTTAATTCTTGTTGAGAGAGGTAATAATTTCTGAGTGATCTGCTCTGGTTTTGTCCTGCTCTGGCAGGGGGGTTGGACTCGATGATCTTTGGAAGTCCCTTCCAACCCCTAACACTCTGTGATTCTCTGATTTCCAGCAAATCCCTTTCAGAATCAGTCAGAGGACAGTTATGAACCCTCCGTGTCAGTCCCCCCCTTCACATTACTTCTGCCAGAGAACATATTTTAAGAACTAAACAAACATTAATGGTTAAAAAAAAATCTAAAAATCCAAGAGCCCTTCAGTTTCATTTGTATTTTAGGTTTAAAGGAGCGAATTTTTTTTTTTTTGCTTGCTGTTCGGATCAATAGATTATTTCAGTAATAGAAATACTAATGTCCTTAAATCTATTTTTTTTTTCCTGCAAATCACCAAAAAGTCTCTCCCGGATTAGGCCTCCCAACCAACTGATTTAGTTATGTGTCACAGGAGCCTCAGTCTCTCATTTTTCTCTTTTCCTGGGCTGAAGGAAATGCTTATTGGTACTGTACTTTAAATCCTACCCAATGGAAAGCAATGTTTCACCATTTATCTGCCCCTGACACATTTTTATGTAAACCGTTGCACAGGGAAGGGATTCACATGTGTTTTACCAGCTCCCCTAAAGTACAAATAAAAGGCATCCAAGGTTCAAAGAGTTAAATTAACCAACCGTTTCCTCTGCCGTGCTTGGCCCCCACCCTAAGCCCCTCTCTTCTCTCTCAGGGCTATGCTTGATTTATGGTGCGATCCATCCCTGTTGGGAATTGACAGTCACTTTCATTTTCTGGTATTTTTTTTTTCCTTTCCCTGCCAAGGTCACCAGAGAGAGGGCCCTCCAAGTTTTCTGCATTCGTCCTCCTTCACCCTTCCACCAGCTTGGCCTCATGAATCATCCCGTCTTCACATTGAACTCCTGATGCTTCTCTTCCACCAAACTGCCCGACTTCCGCAATTTTTCTTCATTCTCACTAACAATTTGGTAATGAAATATTGATTTTTAGTTAGATTCAAATAGATGTTATTAAGTTTGCATTGATAAATCATTCCCTTTCTCAGGCTGGAAGTACCTCAGTCAAATTCTAACTGTGCTTTCATACCTGGTGATGTATTAATTTGACATATTTGTCACCCAAGCTGCCTGGCTCAGACTTAGAGGAGGACGTCTGTCCTAATTGCTGCTATTTCACAGAGAAGGTGTAATTCTAGCTGATTTCTTCCAAGGATTTTAGTCCTAAAATAAGATCTTTGCAAATAATTTTCATAGGATTTTTACTAGTAAAACAAACAAGCAAATGTGTTGAGTTTTTTTTTCCAGAAGGGAGAGGTAAACATTCAAAAAAAGCACTGGCCAATTAATGTTAAATGTTTTCAGTTAATTTTGCTACTCGAAATATATTCTATATCAATGAATTTGCCATGGATTCAAAGACAAGGAGTTCTTTTGACTCTCCTCAGCGAGAATTGCTGGATATATAAGACTATTAAAAAAAAAAAAAAATCACCTAAAAAAATCCCCTGCTCCCTTAACTGGTTAAGCAAAGTACATCCAGTACAGTAACCCCTCCAGCAGAGTTGAAGGTGGGACACAGGCAACACGAGGTGACACAAATTGTGTCAGCATTGCATCATCTTTCACCTACGCAGGGGATAAGGTTCTCGGTCCCAAGACTTCACCGAGGGCAAAAATTGTGATCACAGATAGAAATACAAATAAATAACACAAACAATTAAAAAAAAAAAAAAAAAAAAAAAAGAAGAAGAAGAAATAAAAAAAGAGCCATGCACTTGCCCCCTGTGAAATACTCAGACCTTGTTCACCACTGTGGGACTACTTCAAAAATAGCTGCTGCTGCTGAACCCCCGAGTGCCCCCAGCACGGGCTGCGGCCAGAGGTGCCCGGGGGCAATGCACAGGGCAGAGTCCGTGGAAATCCAGCTCAAATCCAGCTGACAGGTGGGGAGGGAAGGGCACACACATTCTTCTTGCCACTCCGCGTATGTCTCAAATAACGATTAGTTTTAAATTACACTCAGTTAAAAGTTTAAACGGAGGTTTTGCAGCTGCATCAGTTCCAAGACTTGAATTTCAGCTGGGCTGCAACGTGAGCTGCTTTTTTGCATCTGTCATTCTGCACCTGGAAAAATGTCACCTTCCCAGTATCCCAGCAGCAGATACCTGCTGAAAAGTCAACCTCCAAAGAGTATTAAGAGACAAAAGAAGAGGAAAGGGAAAGGGAAAGGAGGAGGGAAAGGGAAAAGGAAAAGGAAAAAAGAAGAGGAAAATGAAAATGAAAGGAGGAAAGGGAAAAGGAGGGAAGGGAAAAGGAGGGAAGGGAAAAGGAAGGGGGGGGAAGGGGGGGGGAAGTAGGCAGCAATAGGTTACTACTTGTAACAAGAGTATTGAGCTCCCTTGTGCTGACTGATTTCAGAAAGCAGGCATCAGTGAATAAAACCCAATTGCTTCCTATGCTCCTGTGCCACACCTTTTTATTTACAAAATAATTTAGTACAAAAGAGGCAACTCCTTGAAATTAGCTTTTAAAAGGTCAAATGAATTTAGCTGGTGCCAGCTGAAAGATTAGTTTAAAAAAAATTCTACAAAAGGAAATGTTTTTGAAAACAACACCACTCCAGTTTCCAGGGCCAAAATATTTACCACCCAAGCATTTCACTTTTGGTACCTTTGCTGTATTCCCCGTGCTACTCAGAGTGAGGTAAATGCAACATTTCAGTGGCACTGGTGGCTGCTAACTCCACCCATACCTACCACCACATTTCTGAAACTAAAACTAATCTGTGGAAAAAAACAAAAAAGTGAGAAAAAAACCCGAAAAAAAACGGGGGAGGAAAGGGGGGGGGGGGGGGGGGG
>JANVCC010000037.1:1406719-1461721 GCA_025345505.1 Todiramphus chloris collaris
TGGACACACTGGTTTTGCTCCAGGCCAGGATGCCCTTGGCCTTCCTGGCCACCTGGGCACACCCTGGCTCATGTTCAGCCGCCCGTCCCCCAGCACCCCCAGGTCCTTTTCCACCAGGCACTTTCCAGACACTCCTCCCCCAGCCTGGAGCGTTGCCTGGGGCTGCTGTGACCCAAGGGCAGGACCCGCACTCGGCCTTGTTAAACTGCATCCCATTGACCCAGGCTGTCCAGACCCCTCTGCAGAGTATCCTACTCCCGAGCAGAGGGACACTCCTGCTCAGTTTGGTGTCACCTGCAAACTCACTGAGGGTGCCTCAATCCCCTGGCCCAGATCACCAATAAAGACACTAAAAGAGACTGGACCCAGCACCGAGCCTGCAAGTGACTGGCTGCCAAACGGACTTGGCTCCGTTCACCACAACTCTCTGGGCTCGGCCATCCAGCCAGTTTTTCACCCAGCCACGAGTCCACCCGTCCAAGCCATGAGCTGCCAACTTCTCCAGCAGAATGGAGAGATGGTGTCAAAGGACTTTCTGAAGTCCAGGTAGACAAGATCCACAGCCTTTCCCTCAGCCACTGTGCGGGTCACCTGGTCATAGAAGGAGATCAGGTTCGTTAGGCAGGACCTTACCTCCATGAACCCATGCTGGCTGGGCCTGATCCTCCCACTGTCTTCTATGTGCTGTGCAAGCACACCCAAGATGACGCTTTCCATAATCCTCCCTGGCACCAAAGTCAGGCTGACAGACCTGTAGTTCCCTGGATCATCCTTCTTGTAGATGGGTATCATCTGTTATCCAGCTGTCAGCCATCCAGTCATCTGCTACGCAGTCACACCACCCCTGTCTTGCAGAAGATCTGACCTAGGGACTTGGAGGTAACAGAATTAGACACTAATTAATAGTTAACATGTATAAAAACCATATATGAACAAACACAGTCTTAAAAGCAAACATGTATTAAATAGCCTCCAAAAGCAATTAGTTCAATGGTACTGATGGTTGGATGTGGTGATCATAGAGGGGTTTTTTTTCCCCAACGGTGACAATTCTGAGATTCTGTGATTGTGATTGCAATTGGAAACAGGGCAATATCTTGTTTTCTATTTTAAACATTTAAAATCAGTGTGTTTGCCTTAGGAATATACCAACAGCTCTTCCAAATACAAAACCAAATCTTACCCAAAAGGCCTAATTACTCAATGTTTTCCATTCCTTCCTACAACTTCACCACCAGCCCTCTTTAAGATCTTTCTTCTGGTGCATTTTCTTTATGTTATTAGTGCTGCCTATAAAATATGAATCTCAATTCCACGATCGTCATAAAAATCATAAAATTCTATGCCTGCCATGAAAACATTACATGATTTATTTTTGTGTGAAGTACATATTAAATCTAAATATTGGAATGATATTTTGCCTGCTTGACATGAACAACTTTTAAAGAGGCACCATTTCTACTCAATTGCTATTATGTTAGGTTTCTTTCCTTATTTTAAAATAGATATTTTAGAAGCTATTTATAGATTGAGGTTAATATTCATATTGCCATATGCTGTACAGTATTTGCTCATATACCCTCTTCATTTTTATTTTATAAGACATATGGTGGCTGCATTATACGCTGCATTCTCCTAATGTATTGCATATGCACGTAACATTTCATACAATGGTGCCTATACACACCCTACATTTTACCCTAACAGATTTTGAACTGAGGGACAATTTACCTCCTCAACTCTTCTCATTGCTGGACATATTTCAGGAGAAAAGGTCCAGATCTCTCTGCTTTGAATGCTGGTATAGAACCAGACGCAAAACACTGCCGCGACAAAACCAATTCCATGTAAGTGGAGACAGAGAGGAAACTTCTCCAGTAGATGAAGATCTCCCTCCATATGCGCACACACACACAGAGAGCAGTCCTCATTGGCTTGGTCCGAGAGGTCACCAAGGGATACGTTAACAAAAGGCAGGATTTTTCCCCTCTTGTGGGCACCAGAAGTTTAAAATTTATTTTATTGCCTTCAGTTGATAGGTTCTTAATCTCACTTCTTAATGACTTCCATATGCAAGGTACTGTCACTAGATCTAAGCAAACTCATTCTACCAAAAGCCTTCTCTCTAGTTAAAATATGAGTATGAAAAAAGGGAAACAGCTAGCAAATTCACTTCCACTTCACTGCACCATTTGCATTCGTAAAAGCACAGTAACATTAAAAAATAAATAAATAAAATCTGACAATACTGTAACATTTCAAACAAACAAAAAAAATAAATTGAAGACTGAAGTTTTCTCTGACATTTTCTTCCATTATATTTTGAAATCTAAAAGTAGAAATAAAAATCAACCGTTAAGAAGTGAAACAACAAAAAAAAAAATTACTAATTTGACTCTTAACTATTCAACCACGTTTAGTATTGCCAAGGAATGGAAACATCAGTTAATCGCACAGCTCTAGTCATCATAGCACTCTAGAAAGATCAGTGGTCACAGAGCACTCAAGAAGTAATAATTAGTTTTTCGCCTTTTTAAGCGGAAAAAAGTCCTCCTGCTAATAATCAATAAGTATGTAACATTTTCCATTAAACCTTCCAAAGTTTGACCTGTCTACAGCATTCTAATGTTCTGACCTGCGGTTTATTGACTATTTTCCATAGCCTTCCCCCAGAACAGGATTCTCACCGCTGCCGAGTACCCCAGCCTTGCTGCCACCATCATTTGTCAGGCAAAGGCTGGCCTCATTGTTTCAAGAGAAGACTTTGGTCTGCATTTCGGAGGGGTTACCTACAGGATTGTATCCAAAGTTTGAAGGGACAAAGGAGTGGGAAAGTGTGGCTTGTACCAAACACCTCCTCAGGACTTCACCCGTCTACTCCTCAAAGGAAATGGAGCAAGTTATTCTCGAGAAAAACCAACTCCATCCTGGTTTTGCAGGAGCATCCCTTCCCCGGGGAGCGTTACACACTGCCTTTGTCATAGAATGGTAGGGGTTGTCCTTTCAATCCTGTTCCTTTCCACTAATTAATATTAACAAATAATAATCAATAAACAACCATTGAGAGGACCCTGTGATGCTTTTGACAGACACAGACATGGCAAACACAAGGACTGGCTTTCCAGAACCAAAAGCCCCCTGCTTTGCCAAGGGAGGCAGGTGTCCAAGGTCATGGGTTAGACGATACCAAGCTGTGTGGGGCAGCTGACACGCTGAAGGGAAAGGATGCCATCCAGAGGGACCTGGACAGGCTGGAGAGGTGGGCCCATGCCAATCTCATGACGTTCAACAAGGCCAAATGCAAGGTCCTCCATTGGGGTTGGGGCAATCCCAGGCACCAATATAGGCTGGGCAGTGACCGGCTTGAGGGCAGCCCTGAAGAGAAGGACTTGGGAGTGCTGGTGGATGAGAAGCTCAACATGAGCCATCAGTTGCTCTTGCAGCCCAGAGGGCCAATCGTGTCCTGGGCTGCATCAAGAGAAGTGTGGCCAGCAGGTCGAGGGAGGGGATTCTCCTCCTCTACTCCACTCTGGTGAGTCCCCACCTGGAGCACTGTGTCCAGTTCTGGAGCCCCTATTACAGGAAGGATATGGATGTGCTGGAATGTGTCCAGAGAAGGGCCATCAGGATTATCAGAAGCCTGGAGCACCTCTCCTCTGAGGACAGACAGAGAGCTGGGGTTGTTCAGTCTGGAGAAGAGAAGACTCTGGGGAAAACTTATTGTGGCCTTCCAGTATCTGAAGGGGGCTACAAGAAAGCTGGGGAGGGACTTTTTAGGCTGTTGGGCAGTGGTAGTACTAGAGAGAATGGATCAAAACATAGTCAATAGGTCAATTCAGGTTGGACATTAGGAAGAATTTCTTCCCCATGAGGGTGGTGAGACACTGGCACAGGTTGCCCAGAAAGGTGGCGGAAGCCCCATCCTTGGAAGTGTTTAAGCCCAGGCTGGCTGGGGCTCTGAGCAACCTGCTCTAGTGGGAGGTGTCCCTGCCCATGGCAGGGGGGTTGGAACTGGATAATCTTTAAGGTCTCTTCCAACCCTGACAATTCTATGACTATGTGTTGGCATGTGTTCCTGGTGATTCCAGGAACAAGGAGCACAACTCAACCTCTGCCAATGCAGTTCAAAACCACACCATTCAATATGCTTGGAGGTGTCAAGTTCTCAATTCAATCAATAGGAACTTATAAAAGTGGAGTAAAAATATTCCTGCTAGAAAAATCTGAACCTGTAGTTGAAAGTTTCATGAAACCCTATCAGCTTTAGTGGGTTGTGGATTCCAGTCCTAGGATTCAAAAGGCAGTCAAGGACAAGCCATGCCTTTTCTTTCTATACAGACAATGGTTATAAAAATACCTTCTCACAAAACAGTTCCAATACCTCAGATGCACACCCCATGTCCTTCAATCCAAACGACATGTAATTAAGCCATCTTATTTTCAGATGCTTCTTTTTTCCAACCCCCCCATCCCCCGTCAGAAACAATGAAGAAACAGGCAGATTTCTTCTAGAGCCATAGGCTTTAACTACTGTATCAAATACAGTACAGAAAGAAAAGCCTGGACAGGGTGCAGAAACCATGAAGAAAAATTATTAAAGATTTAGGAAAAAGAAAAATCAATCAAGGGAGATACACAAACCTGATTAGGAAAGAAAAGATTGTATGCTCCTATATATAAATATATAGAGAGAGGCATGTTAACGGGTGGCTGGTTCTTCTAAGATTAAAGAAAATAACCTAAGGTTAAATATCTTTTTGAGTTCCTCTGCTACCATCTACCAAACTGGAAACCTGTTTGCCATGGCTCCAAGCAAAGAGCTGATAAAAGAATATTTTTGCAGTGAAATCCTCTCTTTTTCCACCAGCTCCTGAAGTCATGAGACAAATTCACTTGCCAGAAACTGATTGAGTACAAGGGATTTTTCCAAGTGTCTTTTCTGACCCAGATTTTTGTCTTTGTGCTTTCTGAACAGATGGATAAGATGATCATTCTTTAAAGATCCCAACTTAAATGAAAATGTGTTTAGTGGTTCCAGTGCAGGGAAATACAGTAAGCCATTAAATCATGACAAATTTGACACACAGAACAACTTCAGGGAAAACAGGCCAAAAAAATTGAATGCCTCCCTTACCAAAGCAGAAACTGAATCAAGAGTGACTAAAAACAGCAGCGAGAGAGATAAGAAAATAGCCATCCTTCCTCCCCAGGCTCCCACCACAGCCTACCAGGGAAGCACCAGAGAAAGTGCCTACCAGCCACCTCCACTCAACCTCTTCCACCCAACCCCTCCCACCAGCATTACCAAAATCAGAACAAACCCACAAAGCTCCCCTGTTAAAGAGATAGCAAAGCTCCCTGGAAAAGGTAATGAGACACATTCTGCTAACTACTCACCCACAATTCACTAATCAATATGGTCAGGCTCAGCTAAAGCAAAACAAAAACTGAACAGAGACACCAAAACACCCCACTGCATTGTGATTGATAGTAAATCCCTGACATCTTTATGGTTCTCAAACCAGTAACGCAAGACGACACAGCAGACAGCAAGTTCTTGGCACCGATATTGACTTCGGGGTCAGTAAAGCATAGCAAGTCCTTGGTTACTGATAAAATAGGCTCTCCACCACCCAGCTGCTTCTGGTTTTCAGCAGAGAACTTCTTGTAAACCTGCATGTGTTTGGAATTTCATGGTACTTCACTCCCCTACTGCACTTGATAGAATAATTACTTTGTTTAAACTTTTCAATCAACAGAATTTCTTCTTCCCTTGAGCCTTGAAATGCCTTATTTAGTATCGAGACTAAAGAAAGCAGGTTAACAGCCTTTAGTTATTCACATCTACCCAGAAGTCTTTTATTCTTGAATCAGAAATGGTATTTCTATTATTATTCTTTTAACTCCTATGTAAGGGTAACATGATTGTGTCTGTAAGTAAGTGCCATACTGAATTTAATCGTGCTATTTATTTGCTTTGAATTATCTGGTGTTCAGTTGTTTTTTTTTTCCTCCTGTACTCTTAGGCATCGATAAAGTGGTTCTTACCATTACAGTAAATTAAATGCACTTTAAAAGATTATCTTTTACATTTGTCATAACAAGAATTTGCATTGATGTTTTTCTCTCTTTAAGTGGGTATAAAGAACTTGTGTACATTTTCTAATTTACTGTGTAGTATTTATTACATGAAGAATGATTTCTTAACTAATCACAACTCATTAAAATCACAAATTATTCCCCATAACCCACAGTAGAAGACCTCTTGTATCAGGAACAGGAAAACAACTCGAAGATTTTTAGTGAAGAAGCATAATTCATTTTCTGCTGCTTTTCCTGGATGAAATTAAGTATTTAAAAATGCAAAAAACTCTATGGGAAGTAACAAGCCTTGGGAGGAGGGGAGAAACCAAGCGAAAACAAGCTGCGGGGAGGATGGAGGATGGATGTGAGTGGCACATCTTCCAGCCCTTTCCTCCTCGGAGGAGGAAAAGGGAGGTGGGTTGCCAGGGGCAGGGGAGGAACCTTCCTTCCACTTCCATCCCTCTCCCCATGGACTCGTCCCGCTCATCCCTTGATGGCGGGCGCGAGCGGAAGGGGCACTGGGGATTTCCCAGCTGCCCTTTTGCAGCCCCGCGTCCCGTTGCATAATGTCTATCCCATAATTACTGTGTTTTCCTGAAGCAGGCAAGTCCCCTAATGAAATACATGAATGGCACAAGCGTGTTCTTCAGAGGGATCCTCAGAAAGAGCCATTAAAATCTTAGTCGTTAAATACTGCATGCAGCCTGCCAATTATTTGTCTTTTTTTTTTCTTTGCTTTGTTTTCCACATGTTTAGTGCTGAAGCAGACATTTGTTTGGACTACACGCCTCTGTGTCCTTTTTTTTTAATGTAATAAAATTGACAGATGACTTCTTTTTGCAACAGGTTTGGTAGAAGAAAATGTTTCTTTTTCTCGATGGCTGTTTAGACAGCAGTCTTAAAAAATGACTAGTCACTAAAATTCCTCATGCTCATTTCATATTGTGTTGATTCATATTAAATTCATGACAACAAAAAAGCAACTTGAGGCACTTTTGGAAATGACCACTCTTTAGTGCTTCTCTCCTCCAGGCTCGATAGGCCCAGAGTCCATAAAGCTGCCTGCTGTCTTGTGTCATGAAAAGAAACAGCTTTGCCTGGGAATGCCATTACTGTGTAATGAGGCATGCAGCAAAATATACCTTCAGCAGCCACTTGATGAAGGCTTGCTGACACACCAGACCAGACAGAAATGTTTTTTTGTGTGTTCTTCCTTATTTTGTCCATCAATCACATCATTAGTCAAAGCAGACAGCCCTGTCAGCTGGGCACAGATGCAGACTGGCAGGCGATCAGTGGACAGGTGTTAGAGCTCTCCCCAAACAAGATCTTGAAATGAGAAAAGGAGTGAAGACCTTGTTCCAAGCGCTGGAATGTCAATATATTAAAAAAAAAAAAAAAAAGAACAAAAAAAAAACCAAAAGAAATGAAAATAAAAACTAAAAATCCCAACCAAACAAACAGAAAAAAACAAAAACACAACAAAAACCCAAACCCCAACAAAAAAAAAAAAAACCAAACTCCAACAAAAACCCCCAACCAACCAAAAAAACAAGCAAACAAAAAAACCCCCGAAACCAACAAACTCAAAAACCGAGAGGGGAAAAGTTCAGAGGGGATGCTCAGAGCTGCTAAACAGAGACTTCGAGCAAAGTTAAAAGGAGCTGCCACTTTGCATTACATTTTCATTTCTGGCTGCATTAGCTGGTGTCGGTGGATACCGGTGACGTCCGGCCCTTGCTGTTTTGAATAGAGTCTAAAGGACATTATGTAAACAGTATTGTACTTCAGTTTCATTAGGAAAATCCTCCATGGCACATGGATTTATTTGTTCGAGGCTTCTGTCATTAAGCCGAGACACTAATACCCACAACGAGCACACATACTTTCAGTTTGACGTGCAAAATGGCAGAGGGCTACACGAGGGATCTCATTTTCATTAGGAGAACCAAAAACATAAACACGGCAAGATACATCCAAAGTGCTCCTGGTCACAGGGCATGCTAATCACGCACAGGCAAACCCTACACCTCCCAAGTCCTTACGCAGGCAAACCCCCCCTGCCCCGACTCCATCCTGGTGTGCCTGCCCATCAATGTTTGTTGAACGATCCTACATGAGGCTGTCACCATGGTGGGGGACCATGGATGCTGAAAAGCTGCTAGCAGAGGGATTTTCTCAGGGTCTCACAATATTCAGTGAGAATCCTGCCTTTCTCACCAGTGTTATGAAAAACAGTAGGATGTTTTCTGAAAGCTGGACCAACACCTGGTGTTTTGCTAAGTTCTGCTTATGGTACACTGGAAAAATATTTTGCAATGGGTGTTGTAGGACTTTAGGCAATCACCCTAGGAGATGGGTGATCGCTGACCCATCGCCCTATGGGGCTAGGGTATAGAAAACGGGGTTAGAAATTAATAAAGTTGCTTCTGTTGCCTGCTCTTGCTGAATTTATGTGTTGCTGCATCTCTCTGCTCCTGGTATAAACAGCGACAGGGGACCCGTGATGTGCTCGGGGGGCTTGTGGCTCATGGCAGGAGAGCAAACCCACTCCTCAGATCCAGGCACGCTTCATGAAGCCATTTCAACAGCATCTTCTCCCTCAGATGTCTCAGCTGTTGGTTTTATTTCTGTAAACTGGAGCTAGCCCTCCCTCTCAGCGTTTTGGTATGGCTACTTTAAAGCAAAGGGTGTTTCATTTCCTTCCCATCCTCTCAAGCTAGGTTTTTGTCTGTAGTCACACTTTGAATTCTAGAAGGTTTTTAATAATGAGTCTGGCTAATATTGTTTCTGAACAGCTTTGTACGCGTCGTGTGCTCTTTTTGAGTAATATTAGATAATTCTCCAGCTCCTTGTCACTAGGCACATGATAAATCTCCAGCAGAATCTCGTTTTTCGGAGTCAAGTCCTTCTCCCAAACCTGGGCAAAAGGATGCTCTTGTGAGGTCCAAACCAAAATTCTGGAAATGCAATTTTATTTCTAATGTGACTCTCTCAATCTTTCTATGGCCGAGTTGGTCAAACTGAATAAAAAGACCTTTTTATTAATTCCAGCTGAACCCAGCTCCATAGAAAAGCAAGCAGCAAATCCTTCACTGAGCGGGAGAAAATGACCCTTTGGGAAGAAAACTGTCAGGCAAAGAGTGCCATCAGGACCATACAAAAAGGGCAAAGATGTTCACAATAAAAGTGAAAAAGAACTGAACAGCCCAGGCAGGGAAACCACCCCTGACTGCAGCTGGGTTCAGCCTTATTTTAGCTTAGAAAGACAAGCCTCTGGAGTGCAGTGATTTGAACACAAAAAAAAAATCAATTAGTGCTAATTCCCAGGGAAGTGGAACCAACCAAAGAGCAAACCAGCTTCTTACTGACAGAAAACAAGTTTACCAAAACCATGTCACTTTTCAGTTAAAAAAATAAAATGAAATAGACCTGATAAGCTAGAACACGTTCCCTTTAGAAACAGAGTTCCAGGGGGTTGGGGAAAGGGACAGCAAGTCAATTGAACAGGAGACATGTACAATCCACCCCTGGAAAGCCACAGTGATAATTAAGGTGTCTAGGTAGGGTTTTGCTTCAACTTTTGCCTCCTGCCCATTGCAGTTCTCTTTAAAATCCTACAATTATTTGAGGCTTTCCTATTTCCTCCAGGTCTTCGCTGTCCCCTTTTCTCACTCTGCACCTTTGCTCATATTTACACTCTGCTTCCTCTGACTTATTTCAACCCCCACTAACCCATCATCCTCCCTTACCTCTTCCTCTGAGCTTTATTCCTTCTTCCCACCCCAAACTAACTCCAGTTTCTTGGCATTAGTACCTGAAAAATAGGTTTCAATTAAAGTGAAAAAAAACCCGAACAACCCACAACCAAATTAGTATTCAAATGTATTAAGAGTAAAGTAGGGAGCGTGCCCTCTCCATCTCTGTCCAAAACCCAGTTTCCCACATGCTGCCAGCACACTGACCTGTTTGAAGTGCTCGGGTCCATCAGTTCCTGAGTCATTGGGAATACTCAAGGCACTGTTCCTCAACCACAGTTAACTCCTGAGAGCAGAGCTGGGAGGACATCAAACATGGTTTTACTCCTACTCTCTCCATGCCCAGTCATATCACCTGACTGAACATGAGCCAGGGTGTGCCCAGGTGGTCAGGAAGGCCAAGGGCATCCTGGCCTGGAGCAAAACCAGTGTGTCCAGCAGGAGCAGGGCTGTGATGGTGCCCCTGTACTGGACACTGGTGAGGCCCCAGCTTGAGCACTGGGATCAGTTTTGGGCACCATGGGATAAAAAAGACATTGAGGTGCTGGACCCAGTTCAGAGAAGGGCAACGAAGCTGGTGAGGGGTCTGGAGAACATGTGGAGAACTAAGGGAGCTGGGGCTGTTTAGTCTGGAGAAGAGGAGGCTGAGAGGAGACCTTGTTGCTCTCTATGTCTCCCTGAAGGGAGGTTGGAGTGAGGTGGGTGATGGTCTCTTCTCCCAGGTGATCAGTGACAGGAGGAGAGGAAATGGGCTGAAGTTGTGCCAGGGAAGGTTGGATATTAGGGAAAATTATTTTCCTAAGAGGCCTTGTAACAGACTGCCCAGGGAGGCGGTGGAGTCACCATCCCTGGAGGGGTTCAAAAAACCTCTGGATGTGGCACTTCAGGCCATGGTTTAGTGGTCCTGATAATGTTTAGTAGACGGTTGGATCTGATGATCTTGAAGGTGGTTTCCAACCTTAATGCTCTATGAGCCTATGATCCCAGCAGTCCACCAGCAGCTGGGTGAGTTCAAAGCCCCTGCCGCGGGCTCCAGAGTCGGTCTGCATCCCCGCTGGCACCCAAGACTTACCTCACAAACATGAGGATTTTGCATGAATCTCAAATCTTACAGAAAACCAGGGTGTCTGCATATCCTAGTGGACTTCCCTGGATGCCTTCACAAGCTGTAGTGGTTGGTGCCCTGCTTCTGGGCTCAGCGAACTGCGTTAGCTGACTTTTCCCAGTGCAAGCCAGAGCACAATACACACAGCTCCCAGTTTTACACAATGGGATTGCTCTGAAGAGAGAAGGTTCCTGGTGAAATATCGAGGTAGCCTGGTTTTTAACTTGTGTTATCGTTGTCTTTGGTCACTTATTTTAGAAAATATTTTAAGGGAAAAAAAAAAGGGTCCATTACACTTCAATAAATAACAGGCTGGAGGGAAGGTGGAAAGGAAGAGAAATTAGGATCACTGAAAGGTCAGGTGCCTTTATACAGCACAAGGGAAAAGGAGCATGCTTTCAGATCTTTCTAAGAGCTGACCTTTCTAAAGATGTGCTCAGGATGAAGGGGGTAATACCTGATACAAAGCCACACATCTACCTTTAAATAAGAATTAAAAGCCAGGTACGTCTCTGGAGATACCATTAATCTAATGAGCCTTTAGAGGTCACTGTTGTGCCAAACAGACCTGGGTGGGTTACATTTATCTGGTAAAAGAAGAGTGGTGCTTAAAGGAGCATTAGTTCACCAAACTTCTAAGCTTTATTAATAAAAAGTCTGCTAAATAGCCATTTCCCTGGAGAATGGGGAGTAAAAGCCTTTAATAAACTACCTTTGTTACCCAGCTTTTAACTGCGCACACATTGGCTTCAAACCTCCTGGATGGCCCAGAAACATCAGAGAGTGAAAAAAGTGATGGTGGCCCTTGTGCCAAGCCCAACCGATGGCCAAGGGACCCTGCTCCTGTGAGACTGGTTGAACTCGAGGTCCTCCATTCTCACAAGCACGGAAGCAAGGAAACCAAAATATGAACTTGACTCAAATGCTGGGGACCTGGGTTTAAAAACATTTCTTCTGTGTTTCTGAAGGAACCGTCGCTTCCCCAGTTGTGAAATGGAAGTTACTGTGAGACTAGCTGGTGGGTGAAGGGATGTTCCAGACTATAGATGCTTCTCTATGACGGCAGCAGAGATCACACGAGGACTTCCAGTGAATTCCTTACACGGTGGGTGAGTTTGATGAGACACCAAAGGTACTTTTGGAATTTCCAGGTTCAGGCAACGCAAACTTCAAAGCAAGTCCTCACTGGCTTCTAACCCATGGTGGTGGCTTCAAGCTTGTCACTTCTCTTGAACTTCAGGACGAGCTCAGGCCCTGCTGTGAGAAGGCATGAGGTGATGTTAATCTGCCAGAAGAAGATGAGAAGAAAAGCAGGGTCTGCTCAAACAGTGCATCTTTCCTGCTATATTTATGCTGCAGTGGCAGCGTACAAAAATCATATGACATATCCCCTTGCTTCTGCAGCCTGGATCCTGTCTCTGCAGCACTGTCATCGATCTCTTGTTCTACATGAGGCTCTTAGGCAGCCCACTGGGGCCTATTTGTCAATAATTTCAAAGGTTATTCAAACATTCAAGCTTTATTGTGATTCTTAATGAATCATCTCCATAGAGCAATTTAGGAGCGTGGGAGAAGGAAGGTTATGCAGCAACAGACAGTGCCAGGCTGGTTGACAGTGCTGTTGTAAGATTGTGTGTTACCATCACTACACCTTCCATAGGAGAGCCACTGTGCTAGATCCCCACATAAGTGAGATGCTTCAATACTTTCAAGGAAGGTACCAAGAGTTATGATGGTTCAGGAAGACAGAGAACACAGTTAAGAAGCAATGCAAGCAGAAGAACAGCACCAACACCATACTGGAACTCAACAGCGTTGGGTTGTTAGCACTGGCATAGAGCTGGCCATTCTCAAACCTGACTGTTAAATGAAAAACATGGTAGTCAGAAAAAAAAAGACCCCGAAACACACAACCAATCCCCAATTTAGCATGAACTTGAATGCAGTGTCTTTCTGGAAGTGTGGAACAAATGTTTGTGACAAATAGCAGACTCCTGGATCCAATAGCTTCAACCTTTTAATAGCACAGGGAAATACTTAACTCTCTCCCACCGACAGACTAAAACTGCTGCAGAAATTTGACCTACTGTTGTGCCAGCTTTTCTGTTAGAAACCAGAAGTAACCTCGCTGAAGCAAATGGAATCACGTCCACATAAATGAAAGGTGGGTTTGGTCCAATGGGACCCAAAATATCAAATGAAAAGCATTTGATATAAAGGCAAACTACAGCCAGTCGAGAGGGGAAGGAGGAAAGCTCGGCCATGTTTGGGAAGCAGGAGCAAGGTAAAGTGTCAATTCCCTGTCTACCCAAGTCCCTTCAAAGTGGGAGATCTGCCATAGCTCCTGGCCACACTAAAGGCAATGACAAAACTCTCTTTCAATTTATCAGACCCACTGTTTCATCTAAAGTGTCAGTTTCTTTTTTTGGGGGTTTTTTTTTGTTTTGTTTTGTTTTGTTTTTAAGTGGTCTTAAGCTAGAATATTTCCTCAGTTGAGAGCTGCCAGGTATAACAGTTGGGTTGGGAGGAATGGCAGATTTTATCTACATCATACAATTACCTTGAGAAAACAAAAGATTTTTAAAGTCTCTCTGTATCTGTAGAGTACACCTAATGTGCCTGTCAACTCCAGAGGCTAATATGTCAAAGTCATCACAAAATATCAAGCAGATGTCAATCAAATTAGTCTTTCAAAGGGAAGAGCTTCTATACCAGAACCACTGAACAGGGTTAGTGCAGAGAGGCACACCCATTTTATTATATCTATCACATTTTCTTCAATCATATGCTCATAATAATGGTTTTCCAGTCTAAATATCAACTGCACACTAGGGAATGGCTGATGTTCCCTTCCCAAATAAATTTTCACATTGAAGAACGCAGCATCCCGTTGCTCAGAAAAGTTTTACTATGAGAGAGCAGCAGGACAACACACATTACGGCTGCTCCAGTAAAGCCTTCAGCTTTGAACTTCTTGCTGCCTATATTCCTGACCCATGAATGGCTTTTACCATCCCTTGGGTGAGGGCTACTCGCGTGAGTGAAGATGTCAGGAAAATGGGAACTGTTACAGGTAGTTAGCTACAGATGATACGTATCGCAATACAATCACGACACGTCGTGGAATATTCTGGCTTTTGATGCTTTTGCCTTAGTAGTGTTACAAGGAAAACTCCTCCATAGCTGTAGAAATCTGAGATACAGGAAATGTCCAAGGCCATGATGGACATCTGAACTCTCAAACAGTTTAATGAACGGAAGTGAAAAATAAAAGAAAGAAAATGTAAAAGCTTATAAATAAATAAATACATACATAACCCCCCAGTAAATAATATATAAAAAATAAATAAAACACCAACCCAGTAAAAATCCAATAAACTCTTCATTTTGAAGCACTTAAATTCTGGTTTAATTAGTTTAGGTTTCTAAAGAAAACCCTTTTAACCTCAACTACAGACATACAGGTTGTCATACAACCAAATTTCAGAAGATTTCCTCCAATATTTCTAAGATAAGTACATTTAAATTAACTTTCATCTATAAACTGGATAGTCTTGATGAATCAGCATTTTCTGATGAAAAACAGTCTATCAGCAAACACTGAGCCAGCTCTACAACTTAATTGCTACTTCACAACATAAAGAAATTTGTGATAGATCTTTCTTTTGTCACAGGAACAAATCAGTGAGATTCAGCCTGATATGAAATGCATGCTGTAAAAGTACAAATAATAACATTTATATGAACTGACTTTACATCTCCAAGGTTTTTTTTTCAATATTACTTTTCTCCTTATAAACAGAAAGATTAAAACAATCCTAAAAATGCCATAAACCCCAAGTACTCTTTAATTATTTTCCTTAGCAAGAGCCACAAATCAGGGACAGCCGCCTGAATTTTCATGCCATTCCCTCTAGAAGATGCAACTTCCCAAACTGATTTCTGGCTTGAGTAATCAGCAATTTTAGAAGAAAACTCTTGGACCAAATTTTTGTAATGACACCGAACGCTGCTAGGTCCCTCCCACGGGTGCCAAAGCAAGTTCTCCAGCCCGTTGAGGAGATTTTGCGATTCCTGTAGTTCGGGAGGACTGAATTTTTATCAAAACAACTCAGCACAGTCCATTTACTTACTAATGTCAATACCACTTTTTGCCTCACTTTGTCCTTCTAATTTACAGAGACAATTTACTCGGGGTAGTTGTACTCGGACTTTAAGGGTTTTACAAACACTAGGACAGCAAAGTGAGATCTATTACAGCGGTGGGAAGATAGCATGAGTTACAGCACAATTACCACCATTTCTAGCAGCGTTGTCATGCGGGTACAATGTAGTTCACATTAGGTAAACCAGCTCAAACACCACACAGAACAATGTACCGCCTATAAATCTCCACACATCTTCTATTATTAGGAAAACTTCTTAAAATTCATACTTGATAAAGTAATAAACTCGCTTGATGTATAAGACCCCACACACCAACTGCTGAAATACAATGAGGGCTGTTAAAAAGAATAAACCTGTTGAATAAATCTGCTGTGTAAAAATTTATCTCAATGTTATATATAATGAAACCCTTCTTAAACAAAAACCTGATAAAACAATAAACCTGTTCAAAGATTAAATTTGCTGCACTCCAGGGCTATACTTCTCTGCTGTATTTGGAGCTGCCAGACAACTTTCAAACCTGTTTAATTTCAGCAGTCCTGGTCTTACACCATTTTGGGTTTTTTTTTTTTGCTATTCTGTTTCAATCACCTCTGCACTTACAAAACCTGAGGAGAGTCCTACAGTCCGAGTGCAGTTCGCTGTAACATTTCTGCCAAGGAAAGTTAACAGATGAATTTTTTCTTTTTTTTTTTTTTCATGCTTCCATTTTTCTTGATACAAACCCATCTCTAGGCACAAGTAACAGTTACCCATTAGCTCATTAAAGGCAAGGAAAAGAGTGGAGATGGAAAGAGATCTATGATGCAGAAACACTGGAGAGTGCCTAGAGCAAATGTTCATCCCACCCTGAACTGCTGAGAGAGTATCTGCACAATCTGTCCCCGTTAGTAATGATGTCCCGAAGGAATAAGACAATGTGAAGAGGATTTTAGTATTTTGAAGAGGCAACCACCACTCTGCAGCATTAGCTGATAAGACTGGCTCATACTCATCAGATTCATGGTTTATTTGCTCCAACAAAAGCTCACGGGCTTTGGCCCTGCCTCCAGAAAACAACGTTGTAGGAAGGCTAGGAGCTTTGCTAAAAAAAAAAAAAAAATCCAGGAGAACACCCATGACTATATCAAGCATCTGGAGTGTTCTTTAATAGTGAGTAATGATATTTCTCTTGTCAGGCAGCTGGCACCTTCTGCCTCCTGACACCCTCTAACATCACTCTTACTTTGAAGGCCTTCGTTAGCTCCCAGCACCCCTCCCACCGCTCTCCAACTCTCTCTACCTCTGCACTCAGCCTCTGAGAAGCGTAAGCGAACTGCTGCCACCCAGGACCAGAAAATGGTTTCACCTCACAAGGATTGGTTTCGTGCTAAGCAACTCCCTTTCAGCTAAGCATGGAAAGAGTTAGGAGTTAAATATCCATGGGTTAATTATCTCCTATAGCTAGCACTTAAAGATGCTGAGAGCTGTCAGGCACCTCTCGGGTGCTGCAGCCTTTCATGGGCAAGCAGCAAAGAAATTTCCTCTGGCTGCTGTTGGCTGTAGGAGGGGCAGTAACCTCCCTGGCCAGCTGAGCCCTGCCCTCCTTGCTGCCAAGCATCTTCCACCTTGGATACCAAGACAGCCAAAGCTCACCTGGGTCAGCAGGTCAGACGGTCTGCTCGCCATCTGCGAGGTGCAAACAGGGATGTTATCCCGCTGCAAGGACAAGACTTCCCGGTGAACCTTAGCAAAAGCTTTCCACTTGGATTTTGGAGGGATAAGCCAGTTAGAGGCATTGTGATCACGAAGGGAAAAAAGGCTTAAATAATATTTCACCTTTGCTGGACATTGCATTTTTGTAAAGAGCCCTCTGCAGTTTAAAGGGTTTCTAAGGCATCTGCCCTGATGGTGCAGGGGGGTTCTGCTGAGCCCAGATCACGTCTCCTGCGTGAGATGTGAGGGACCTCAGGATGCTTACACCAGTAATGGTCAGCTGAGGAGGAAAACACTGACAACTGGGCATTAAACTCACTGAACGTGGGCAACAGAGGTGCAGACAGAAACAAACTGTTCAAAAATTGGCAGGAAATGCTGCCAGTAATATTCAGGATTCATCATTTTATCTTGGCAGGGATTTGTTTCACCATAGGAAAGTACTTCCAGAGTCATCTTCCACTGAAAAATGTGAGATACTTCCAGAAAGTGCAGCAAGTAAACCAATTAATCCTCTCTCAACTCCTTACAAGGGACTGTAACAAAAGGCCTAATTCCTAGAGACAAGGTCACTCCCCAGGAGCAGTTGGGCTGGCAGGAAACCCTGAAGTATAGAGCAGGCATGTTTGATGCTGTCTTTACTCAAACTCTGAGCCAGCAAAGCTTCTTAAGAGAACTGATCAAAAATTGCATGTTAGAGGAGCTACAGGGACTGCTCTCTCTCACTTTATTGCAGGCACCAGCTTCCTGTATCTGAGTGGAGTTCAAGGTCTAAGATCTGCCCTTCCATCCTTTCACATGGAAATTCAGACTGGATCTAATGGGTGGAACAGAGGACATTTGTCAGGAGTTAAACTGGGGCACCAGATGGACAACACCCGAGGTTTGGTCACCAGTGAGGATGCAGAAAGGAGGATGTTTGGAAGGTCTGTCCAAGGCAACACCTCAGCAGTGCAGGACCAGCTCCGAAGGTCAGCCAGCGGTAACTCTCTATTCTGCTAAATGAGAAATCTTCCAACTACCTCTTGTTATAATTACGCTGCCCAACCTGCCTCTTCCTTTCAAATCATAGAGAAATAGCACCCAGGAAGGTGTACTAAATAGCCCATCACAGGCTCACTGTGGGCAGGACCAAGTTTGAAATCTTCAGCCTTGGGAGCATTAGTAGGATGATGAGAAATCCAGTGTGTCTGTGGTAAGAAGCAATCAAGGTAAAGCTGTCAAATACTAAAAATGACAGCTAAAAAAATGCAGAATTTACATCGTGCTCATTGACACTTGACTAAAAAGATGACTCCAGCGATGTTAAAAGAACAAATAGAAGGATACATGATGCTGCTACTAGTGATGACTTTGGCCTCTAAAAATCCTCTTAGTGCTGATGAGAAAGAAACGTCAAAACCTAACATTAGAATTATCAAGAGCAATTAACGAGAATAGTATCTGTGGGTCACCATAGCAATTAGGAAATGAACCAGATTGCTGTAGTGTTGTGCAGAACTCCTTTTTCCCTTGCCTCCTTTTCCTCCCCTGCGTCGGGGACACACACCCTGATGCACACCCAGGCTTTGCCTTCAGCAGCTCCTCGCAGTCCTGTCTGTTTGTCGCTCACCTAATGCTTGTTTGTTTTGTTTTGTGGCTTTTTTTTCTCCCCCTTTCCAAACAGTGACTGGACTCGGCTCTGGCACAGCGATCTGTAATCTAGCAGCCATTTTTCTGAACATAAGCAGCTTGCATTTAAAACTCCCCTGCTCATCTGTCTTCATTTGAAGACTGGGTTAAAAAATAAAATTAATGATTGCTATCAGAGAGAAGATGAGCAGCATCACCAGTGAAAAGTAGCACTGCCACATTTTACCAAGGCTAACATTTTTCACTGGCTGGAAATGGCTGGATATACTTGTAAACATTATTAAAAATAATAACTTAATGTTTCCTTCCTGTGACTAGCTAGCATTAGCAAGGTATTTTCAATTAGCATTTCCTCCGAGCAATGTAGGTCTTTTACTTCATTTTATTTAAAAAGGGATTTGTTTTCTAATTTTTTTACTTCTGCTGTTGTCAATAATAGAATTCAGTGGAATGGCTGTGGCTTTTCCCTCCCATCACTTACAGTTTGTAAGCCACTGAAAGGAAATGTATGCGTTTGATTTTATTTGCTTTAGCATAGCTGTCCAATGAAAGAAAAAGACATAAGTATGCATTTCAATCTACTGCATAATATTATGCAAGGCTTTAAAATACAAGTAAATAGCATCACACACTTAAATCATTTTATTTTTAGGAAAAATAAACAAATAATAAAATGATGAAATAATATAGATACCTTTGCATTTCTTTTTTATTTTTTGTTTTAAAGATGCATTATGAGGAAAAACACTCTGCCATCCTTCATCCAGCATTTAATATTCCTATACAGCAGAGACTGTTGCATTTCCAGTTCTAACAAGTCTCCCCTTGATGGACTAATCTTAACTTATTTACCAAATCCCTATATATATATATATGTATGTATATATATATATATATGTTTTGGGGTTTTTTTAATGCTAAATAGGCAGATACTATTGCAAACGCAAAGTTGCATCATGGGTTTGGCAGCCTTAAGGTGATAATTTCTTTCAAGTTCAACACAAAGTTGTTGAATATTTCAATTGATTGCATTGGGCAATTCATTTAATCAGATTAACATATAACTTGCATATTCAACATCAATTTTACATGCTCTAATCCTATAATGTATGAAAGGTGCAGTATGATACAACAAGCTCCAAAAACTCCTGTATCTATTTGTAAGCTTTTAAGTAACACATACACACACACACACACAGATTCAACTAGTGTAACCAATTATCTGCTTATAGTGACAGAAAACAACTTTTGAATAAAAAAAACCCCATCAATTCCTCATTTGGAAGTAAAGATGCATGCTCTACATATAAGATATTCATCAATTCCAGAAAAAAAAAAAGGAAAAAAAAAAATTTGATTTTCTCTTGTGTTCATACATCTGCTAATTTAAAATTTACTTTTTAAGTACAGCGTGAAACCTTCAATGTCCTTATATACCTCTAATAGTAAAACTTAGTGACCCATACAGTAGTTTGCAACTGCTTTTAAGATGGAGCCTGATTCAGAAAGACCAGAAGTGATGACATTTCATTGACTAGTCAAAATTTTTAATGGGCTACGAAGAAAACAATCCTCGAATAAAAGAATCATAAACTCAATGTATCAATCCACCATTCAGAATTGCTTTCAGAGATGAACTGTTCATGTTTTGGTCCCTTATGTGTGAAGGTTAACACCAAACAGGTTTTTATATGTCTAGAACTAGCATGAGAGGTCAAAGAGTGTTTAACCATGATTAAACATATTTCCTACAGCAACAAGCTCTTCCCAGGAAACAAAAGCATGGTATTCCACCGTAATTAGACAAGTGTTGCTGCTCACAAAATGCATGTCTAAACCCAAGCTAAAATTAACTCTGAGCACCATCCTAAACCCGTAGTTATTCCATGGAAATGGAATTATTGGCATATTAAACTTTTATATTTACTACACACAACCAATAGCAGCCTTCCTCTTGCAATCCCAGAAGGAAAAAATCTATTGCACCGACGCTGAGGTCCATTTCAAGTGCATATGTATGTAAAGGATTGGGCCCTAAAGCTGTATAGACATTTACTTTTATATGCAGATGATGTGTGATATGGAGCCAGCCCAATGAAGTCTTGAAGCGAGACAGAGTGTAATAAAAAGAGTGCTGTAAGAAGAGAAGCCTCTCTGCACATAAAGTATTCCACTTCCAAATGCACTTCTTCGCTATCACATCAGAATGAACATCATTTGGGGGTTAAATTAAAGGGGTTTATCTGCTGACCAGCAAAAGGGTTCTTGAGCTTTGCACCGAACGCATGACGTTGTACTGCCGTGATCAGGAGTCACTCAGGCTCCAACTCCTCTAAGCTCCGAGTCTCTACCCCCTTTTGGAGTTAGTCCTGCTTGGAGATACATTTCTGTAGTTGTAATAGCAAACAAACAAGTTTCTGTTTGGAAATATGTTTAAAATATATGTGTGTGTATGTACTGTGCATGCACACATTTGTTTAAACACTTGCCATAGAGAGAAAACCATTTTGTGGCAAGTATCCAACCCTTCACATTATTTCTCTGGCAAATGCTAAAATGTCTGTCAACATCATGTAAACAGGCTGGCAGGGAATTTTGAAGGAAGAAAATGAAAGCTGCCATTTATTCTGTGCATGACACCATTTAAACATTTTTCAAAACATTAAATGTTGAATTGCCATTTAAAATTTTGACTCATTCATCAACGTGACATAAGGTGGCATGCATGTCCTTATAAATTCAAACAGATCAATCCCAGAATGACCTACTAAAAAGCAATCAAGAACCTCAAAGCATGCAAAGGTGCCATAAACTATGGCAGATAGCACAGGGATAAGATGACGCTGGGCAACACATCTGGTCTCACTCCTCCACGCCAAGCTAGTCAAACGCTGAAGTTCAACACGGACGGTCACGAGTTGTTGGGGTTGGCTCTGGGGTTGCATCAAGAAACCTTTTCACCTCCGGGACCTGGCTTTGCAGGTTAGTTGCTCTGGAATGGCCCCATTGAAGAGCTGTCAGACCGCTGTGAAGCATCTGAGGTGGGTGCTTGCCCAAGGCAAAGAGCCCCACTGGCAGCTGGGCAAGGGGGTCCCGAGGAGGACATTCCAGAGGTCCTGCCCCATGCTTGACCCCAGGGACCCAACGGCACCCGGCTCCTGGGCTGATTGTGCCCCAACGCAGGCGGTTCCCCAAGTTTTGGTAAGAACTTCAGCAAGGAATGATATCATTTAAACATTCCTTTGAATGCATCCTGCTGATCCCAGTGATTTGTTGGGCACCTCACTGTTTGTTGTGTGACAAGTTGGACTTTGGACAAGGTCAGCTCTTGAATCTTGATTATGTTTTTTTCCCCTTGAGCCAGAAGACATTGATTTGTACATCTAGTTTACCTTGTTTTCTTAGCCATTTGTGACACAGTACAACAGTTCCCATCGAAAAAAGTGTCATGTAAATAAATTACAACTTAGGACGTATACATTAAATAATTTTATAAATGAACTTTAAAAATGAAGGAATAAAAAATGCCAGTCCCAACTTCTACAGCTGCGGTGATTATTCTGATCATGTTGTCATGTGTAATGAAGCACAGTCCCATCATTAATCAAAAGAACCAATCAGATAACTAATTTAGGCAATATTCTTTACCACAGGACATGTCGGTCAGTAAAAATGCATTAAAATAGCAAAAGATCAATAGTAGACACTAGGGACTGTGTTTACAAACCAGTCTTAAACTTTAGGGTATTATATTCTCAGTCATACCGGGCATCTGTTGTGGGTTTTGTTAAAAGATAAAATAACATAAGATAAATGCCGAGATTTTATCTTCAGTTAATAACGTGCATTAGAGGCTGTCTGCTACAAACGTATGAATTGCCGTGTTATTTAATGATTTCCACAAAAGTGTGTTTAGCTACTTTCTAAATACACTCTAACTAGGCTGGAGTGACACTGCACAGGAAAGAGTTGGCAGGTTGAGGATTTACCGACGTGTGCCTTCGATAACTTACACAGAAGCCCACATCAAACACTATACCTGGCAACACTATTTATGTTCTGCCTTGGGCAGCCTTGTTTTACCTAGTCAATACTTTTATTTAAATGCAGATGGAAAGGACTTTGTTGCGAGCAGAGGTAGACTTTTTTCTAACTTGGACCTCTCCCTTTCTTTATTTTTTCTTTCAGAACGGGATGTTTTGCAAATTGTTGTGGTAGTAAGAAAGCGCATCTCGGGCGTGAAATATCTCCATTGGGTTTCATCCTTTCAAGATGGTAAAAGGAAAAGCAGAACAGAGCCTTAGAATAGCTGGAGCCCTGGTAAAGTCTGCTGCCCAGCTACACAAGTAGCATCACCCCACTGAACTCTGCCTGGAGACCAATTCCCATGTGCCTGTGAAGCCATTCCCAGTTGCCCTGCCAGCCTAGAGAGCCGCTAGTTAATAACAGTGTAAAACCACAACGGAGGTCTAAGCTCAGCAAGTAGTCTTAGCACCAAAAATATCACAAGCCACATTATTCAGCTTCCACACACAGCACGCATGAACAGAGGGAGTGCTAAAATACCTACATGACATCTTCACGGATAGGAACACTGTATTAGGCAGAGGCAACATTTATATAACCTCTGTTTGGGAACACACATATCATTTTCAGCAATTCTCAGGAGCTTCCCATCCTGCTGTAAACAAAGCAGACTTGTAAATAGCAGTGCAAAGTGGAAAGATATTTGGCACCTTTGTCTAAATAGCCACAGTCCGGCCAGAGCAGTAACAGCTCACCCGAATTGCTCAAAGTTGTTTCTACCAGCCCAGTTTTGTACCAGCCTCTCAAACCCTGTCCCGTGACCACATGGGAAAGGAGGAACGGGTGAGCGAGTCATATTTTGCCATTTCCATGTCAAAAAAAACCCCAACAAAACAAATCCTACAATTTGGAATAATAAAAACCTTGAAAGAGAAAAAAAAAAATCCACCAAAACCATCAAGAAATTACAATGCCAATATTCCAAAACAGGAGAACATAATTTTCAAGGCAGCAGCAAGATATGGCTAGAGAAAAGAACAGCCTTGAGGAATACCTGCAGCCCAGCAAGGTCCTTGTGCTTGCCACGGGCTGCAGCTTTGTGGCAGTGGTACCTACAGTTGCACATCTGACCATACTCAGTGAACTAGTCTTACTTGAAACGTTTAGATTCCTGTTCAATTTACTTGCATTTCTGGCATCCAGAATGTTTTACGTATTCTGTGATGTGCAGAAAAAAAACAAGGAAATTAAAATTTTCAACCTGCTGCCTCATAGTTTCGTGCAATACCTCCTAGCTCTTGAACCACCATACCCATCTCTCCTCTAGTTTGCACGCCTCCTCTCTCACATCTTCCCCACAGCCATCTCTTTTTTGAGCCCAAAAATGCTTGACCTATTTAATCTGTCATCATCCAGGAAGCTCTTCAGTGCCTTGTGGACTTCCTCAGCACCTTCTTTATTTCAACAGCACAGCTAGTCCCTCCCAGGGACTCTGGTGACCTATAAACATGTAAACATTGAGAACTTTACCAGAAAACAAAAGGAACCAGAAGGTAGGTGGCTGTGCTGCTGGCATGGGAATTGGACAACAGCAAGAAATGTTCCACAAAACACTCTAAGTTATAATGCTCATGAGCTTAACTGTAAGCATATGCTCACGTATTTTAAGGCCTGACAGAGTTGATAAATGAGCTGATAGAAGACTACTACTGTAGTCCAAAATACACCTAATAGTCCTTACTTTCAGAGGAGCAGGAAAGCATCTGAGATATCGGAGCTGTTGAGGACCCTTGCATTCTTCTGTTGTTTCAAGAGATTTTATGAGATAGAATTTGCTGATATTTTTCTTAAAATCACAGGACCTTATTTTATTGCACATAAATCAATTACTTCCTTCTACCCAATAAAATAAGCTCATTCAAATAAAATCAGAATTACTTCCCTCCTTTGGCTTGGGTACAGCATCTTTTGTACCCAGCTAAGCAATCTTCACAGTGCTTGGCAATAATCCTGCTTAGAAGGGCAGGATTTAGAACAGATGCAGACTTCTCCGTGTCGGGGTGCTACCAAGCTCTCCGTTGATTAGTAGGGTGCATAATTGGGTATGACAGAATATAGATTTCTGTCAGAAAATAATTTCTAATGGGAGAAGCCACTTGCTGAGGACACCCACTTCAATTAAAGGTAAACCAAGCCTCTAAGTTTGGATGTTAACCCCGTGACTTCTCCCAGACCCACTATTTCTGCTTTTAGGAACCCAGATCCATGTCTGGCTGTGCCATTAACCCAGAAACAACCACAAAGATAATGCATAAACTTAGAAGTGAAAACAAAGCTTCACCAGAAAAAAGTTTGCTGAAGCTGACTTGCACGTAACAATAGCTTTTGATTGTAGAGTAATACGATATCCATTGATATCCACTAACCTCCAGCTAAGGGAAAAAGCTCAAAACCAGTTAGTCTGTAAACTAAACATTGCTGTGGATACAGGCATGCTCTTCCTAAGCACAACGTCAGCCCTTCGTGGGCCTCTATGAGTATATGGGCCTTGTATGTGTCTCCCAGTTTGAAACAGAACCAAATTCTTCCGACTCATCATAGATGTTCTGAGAAGGCAAAGGTCTGTTTAGACACCGCTATACCACTGAAATCACAGGGAGCCTTGCTGTCAGCTTAAATTCTGCCTGCTCTGTTGCTTAAAACTGCTCTCAAAGCAACAAGTCTTTAGTGCTTTATCATCTGCTTATCTTTGATTTAGACAGCATGTTAACCTCACTCTAAAGCAAACGAAAAGGTGCTGCAGTGGGGGTTTCAGACAGACATGGGGAGACAAGGTTGCCGTGAACCAGATACCAGTCCCTGTTGGAAAGAGTGGCTATCTCCCTGAAATCAGCAGTAATCCTCATGTGCTTAACATAAGGCATGTGCTCAAGTGCTTCCTTTGAGTAAAGCCTGACTGATTGGACTAAGGCTTCTGATCTCAGCCTCTTCTTTTGTAAGAAAAGGAAAGACAACAGAGATCAGTCCTAGGCAATTCTATTTTATGGTACCGTGTGCGCTGCTGTTGCTGCTCCAGGGGAGCGATGAGCTTATCTGCAATGAGAGGTCTCACCTTGACTGGCAGCTCTGGGTTTTGCACCCGTGGTGGCTGGGCATCAATGGTTTCCCTGCAGCTGGTGGCAAAGGCACAGGCTTGGGCTCACGCTGCCCTTGCCACATGGAGCTTTGCACCAGGGGCACTCCTGGGGACTCAACACCTGACCCAGGGCCTGGGGCTAGTGCTTGGGGCTCAGGATTCTGCAAGCTCCTGGGGAGATGTGCAGGATTCAGTGCAAAACACAGCAACGGGGGCCAATGGCCAAGTGCAATGGGAAGTTGCCCCAGCAGTGCTTGTCATTCTCTGCTCTCTCCTGTGCTACTGGAATTTCCCAAAGGAGCCTTTTCAGAGCTGTCACCAGGTTTCTCATGGCCCATGCTTTTCTCTCCAGCATTTGCTGCCATAACTTGTGTAGCAGCTTCTTCTTCCACGACAGGTTTCACTCGGACTCTTTTCAAAAGCACTGGACTATGATCACATCCAGGACTCACATCTAAAATGCAGCAATTCACAGAGTAAAAAAAAAGTCATCTGCTTAACACGACACGGCAATAGTACAAACCAAGATGTGAAACGTATCGAGCTGGAACTACAGGGGAATTTCAGGTACAAAATGTAATTGCCCAAACTGGAGGTCAGCCAGCACACCAGGATTCACACCCCTGTCTTGCAAAAATCATGCAATTAGGTGTGTGAACCGCAAATAATCGTGACCTCAAATTTACAGCGTACAGGCATCTTAGCATGGTGTTTCCAGCAACACTGCCTTCTCCCAGCACCATACTGGGACACTTGTTCTGTGTTGACTCAAAGAGGAGAATATTGCCCACTGATTTACCAGCACTGCTACGCGGAGAGTTTCTTGAGAGGTCCCTTACTCAAGTAACGATGGCTCACAGCTTGGGAGAGTTAACAACATCACAGCATTAATTGGCATAACTGCAACTACAGCATGGAGACTGCACCTTCTAAAATGTTTCTCTTTTTTTTACTGGTTTTTTTTTTGTGGTTTTTTTTCCCTTTTTAAGAGATTATTTGAACTAAAGCTTTTAACCAGGAATGCTATACAGTCTTATTGTACTTTTGAAGATGACAATAATAAACACAATAATTTGTAGAAAGAATATGAAGAGTGAAGCAGGGCACTATTTAATTCTTCATTACATCTACGGTTAAATTTGTGCCCTAGAAGAAAAAAACAAAACAAATCTCAACTGACTGTCATGATTCATTTCACATTAAAGAAGATTTTATGTCAGTGCAGGTCAAACATTAGCCATCAAAATGTTTCCAGGAAAAATTCACATCTGTTATGTTGAAAATGTTTCAAGGAAATATTTGCTTTCTTAAAAAAAAAAAAATAGGAGTTTGGAAATTGAAGAATTGGAAAAAAAAAACAACTTTTCTCAGAAAAGCATTGGGAAACACAGAGTGCAGCAAATGTGTTGGTCCTCTCAAGAAAAGACAGAGGCTCTCGTTCCTCCCCCAGCACATCCTACAGTAACTCGTCCCATCAGAAATCAAGCTGGAAACTGGCGCAGGCCTTTGGGCTGGTTTGGCTCTAAGGCTGGCACTATTCATCCAGCTGACACTAAATGCTCCTGCAGTAGCACAGGCTGGCTTTACACTCTTCTTTTGATATACTTTTTTTGGCTACATAAACCAAACAAGGCAGTTAGGAGTAAAGAAGCTTTGCTTTCAGTTGTATTCTTTAGACAAATTCTGATATCTAGCCAATACATTAAAATATGTATTTTTAAACACAACACAAATGTTGCAGCTCATTGACCTGTGAAACAGTGGGAATATGAAGAACAGTGAGGATTAAACCACTTTAAATCCCTCTAGCTCCCACTCATACACCATACTGGGAGAAAACAAAAGCGGGTACATTTACACCAAGCTCTGTCCTCATTTATAAAGTGATTCCATCACATGTACAGACTCCAGCACACTGGATAGTTAGTTTTGATCTGTGCTGAATTTTAAACACAACAGTTTTTAAAGTTAAAGGAATCTGATTAACTCAGTGGTACAACTGACAGCAAAGTGACAAGGTCCAGCAGAAACAGATGTTCCCTGCAAGTTGCTTCTTCCATCCCACGCATCTTTTAAGCAACATTCAAATACCATTTGGCACTTCTCCCAACATTTTATTTTTCTACCAACATTTTTTTTTCTCCCCATCTTTGATGCAATTGTAGGAAAATGTGACGCTTCTCTCACTGCTATAAATTTAATAGGAATATTAAAGAACATCACTCACATTAAACCTAAGAAAGTGAGACCACAGTAATGTACATAGTTTTATGCTAATCCCTTAGCAGTACTCTTGTATGCACTCTTTGGCTTGCATTAATACTCTGCTCCAGGTAGATTAGTCTATGCAAACCTACCATGCCTGCTGCTCTCTGCTAGAGAATTTATCCCTGCACGTGAACCAGCACAGCCTCCAGCAACACCGTGACTGCAGCCAGCAGGTTTGGGTCACAGAGGCAGAAGACACTTCTGTGTGGCAGGTGGCAATTGGCTACAGTTCCCACCTACCCACCTAAATGTGTTTCAAATGGAAACACCGGTCACTGCAAACCGAAACGCAAGTCGGTTACGAGAGTAGTGCCACAGAGAAGTATCGGTGTGTTGTGGAGGAACCCCAAAGAGCAGAAAAGAAAAAGAGTTTAGAAAGGTGCCAAATGTATCGTGGTATCTGCTGAATATGAAAAGCTTTAAAAACAAAACGAAGGGAATGTATGTGTGTATATATTATACAGTTTAATAACTCTGCTCTAACTACAAATTAATTCAAATCTTGTACTTGCATTAAAAATGAACTCTATTTTATGTTGATCATTAACTAAGAATATTTCACACTAGAGATTTGTCATATTAAGGAGAACTGAAACCACTTCTATCAATTAATTGTATTACACATAATCTTTACATAGATTACCCAAAATAATTTAGATTCTATATTAAGGAAATATTAAACACGAATTCTGCAAGGAGTCATGACCCAAACTCCTGTCTAAATAATATTTTGGGATAGGGAAAGGAATGACAGAAAAGCAGCGTAAATCAAAAGCTGATTGTGAGAACTCTTCAGTGAGATTCCTCCATTGAAAACCGTGTGAAACACGTGAGCTGTATTACACCACAAACATCTCAGTAGCCTTAGGGACAGTGTCTCAGAGATGGGATGGAGAAAGAGGGGCTGCAACTCAGTGGGTACCAACAAGTGCATGAAATAGGAGTTCTCGAATCCAGCAGGACAAGAACCTACAGCTAGTTCTCTTAAATGCCAGAAAGCTTGTTTTGAAGTTTAATCTCTCCATTCATGCTTTAAATAATAATAAATAAAAAAAAAAATCAGCTTTTATTGTTGAATAATAAAAAACCTTGGCAAGACCTTGAAGCCATAATATTTCTCAGTCATCCTCATTTTTTATGGATATGTTAGTCCCACTAACCTATGAAAACAGTCAAAAGAAATGGTAAAGGAAGCTGGTCTCTGCTAGAGAGTATTAGGTCAAGCTGTCCCAGAGGGGCATGAGGATTATACAATGAAGAAACTTCTGAGTCGCTTCAGAAAAACACTTGCCAGTACAAAGCCAAACAGACAGTTAACACCAAAAGCTTTGTGAGAGTATTGTCCCACTTTTTCGCTCTGTATAGTACCTGGCAATCACTTCAAAGCAGCAGGAAGAAATTCTGCAAGAGGAAGAGAGAGGACCATAGGCACTAGAATACCCTGAGCCTCAGGGGAGGCGGTTAGAAACCAGGAGGAGTCCAGAAAAAGCAGTAACAATCCAGAACATGCTGTACCATTACCAGCGATTCTGCAACAGGGCAGGGTTCTCGCTATGGGAAAAGGAAATAAATACTTATTAAATAATTGCTTGGCTCTTCAGTAAAAGCCAACTTTGAACACAACAGAAAAAGAGTCTAAATCAACTGGGCACGTGATTCATTGTGAATTATTCATGGAGGGGCTTTACCACCACAGATGAACTGACACGGTCAGACAAGACAACATCAGCAGAATCATTTAGATGATACTTTTCTCAGCCCAGAGAAGGCCACAAACTACTCAAGGCAGAACTGATGACATGCACAACGTCACAGTTACCACGAATGCCTTAATAGGCTATTAACACTTTCTATAACTGTCAGGATGTTTGCACAAAAATAGGTATCTTCTGTGCGGCAAAACACGCAGCTTCTAAGCGTGCTCATCTTGACTCAGAAGCAGAAAGCCTTTGCCACAGCAGCCTCCCTGGGAGAGTGTCCATTGTCATGTTTTTGTACTGTGCAATGCTTGGCATTCTTCACGTAACCTGCGTATAAGCCCAGATACTTCTCAGAAGGAAATTTCTATACAAAGCACCACAGAATGTTTCTGGAGACCCACTCAATTCTGAATACAGCCTTGAAACAACTTGTAAAAGGTTTTTGACACGCTACCTACCAGATTTACCAACAGTAAGTGTACATGGTATTCCAATAATCTAATTTCAACAAATTCCAATAACATTATACCCTTCTCCAAAGAGGAACAAAAGCTTGACAACATATTTCTGATACTGGGAAAGTTCCATAATCACAAAGCAGTCCACAAAGAGAACTCCTAAAGCAAAAAAAAAAAAAATCAACTACTAACTTTACCTCTAAATAAGCCCCTGCTTTAGTGCCATGTCATCCTCACATCTGTCATTACCCCATGCCTTTTCCACATGGGACAAATTAATTATAGGAGAAGCTTCAGCAGTTCCACAAAACCCTGGACGTCAGGACCTCGTGCGCTGCCAGATAGGTGTCTCAGCATGTTGCAAATGCAATTTGAAAATTCTGGATTTGGAGATGGGGCTGTTTAGCTCCCGGATGATGCAGAGAATTGATTAATTAACAAGTGACATGAGACCTACCCATCTCTCTGCTTCACCATCCCACCAGGAAGCAAGAGAAGCGCTGAACATCCCCCCAGAGCACGGCAGCAGCCCACAGCGCTGGGGAATTTGACTGCAGCTCCATTTGCTGCTCTGCAGCTCCCACCTTTCAGAGGAGCTGAGGTTTCATCAGCATTCACTTCTGCCAGGATCTGCTGAGGCTTTTCCCACCATCTGAAAGGCAGAAAAGAATGGGAAAGCAGCGATGCTCTGCCAAGGGAAGGATGCTTGTCACGCCACCATAAAAAGTCAACAAAGATGGGCTGTGTTAAACGAAAGTTTTCCTTTATCAAGGAAAGATGCAGACAGTTTAATCCAAAATTCCAGTAACCATTCTGCTAGGATTTTTAAAGCATCTGGTTTTTTACACCCTATGGTCAAAACCAAAAATCAATCAGCAGAACGCAAATGAGAGCATTTGCAAAACCCCAAAAGAACAGCTTCAAAACCTCAAACATTCTGGAAAAGGACCTTTTGAAACTCTTCTATCTAGCCAGAGTTCTAGTACTGCCTGTCCAAGAGCAGACAGTGTGACTAAACTGTCACACAGCCATGAAGCCCAAATTTGAGTGGCATTAAAAGCCAACTCTCTCGAGCACGTTCCCTCCAGCTAGCCCTGGGGACAGCACGGTGACAAACTCAGTGGAAGTGGCCCCAAGTCACCAACAGGGAATGCATCACCTTATCTCTAGATGCAACATTAAGAAAACATTTCCACTACTTAGACGGTAGAGCACCACTGTAGCTGTCTGACCCAGCATGGGCTCCAGCCTTCCGTCCTCTGCCTTCAATTTCTTTGCTCAAGGCAGATGGATAAAATTAGAAACACGCACATAATAGTGACAGTTTCTTGTTTGCTCTCTGCCACCTACTTTGTCTACAGCTTTCTTTCAAGTAAATCATACAATTACTCTTTTCCTCCCACTCTACATTTTAAGTGACGTTTGATTAACAAATAAACTAAACCTTAATAAGAAAACTATTGTCTAAATAAGCACTAATACTTTAAATTAAGCACTCTAAATACACCTAATTATGTATTTAATCAGGATTTAACGGGACATGCATTGTATGCTAACTCAACACAAAGATTACTTAAAAGGTATTTATGGAGGTTGAAGAATTATATAGAAAAGAAGTATTTGCTACAAGCTGGCACGTAGGGTAACTTTTATTTACTTTAAATAACGTTAATTAAATAAGTGCAGAAATCCAGTGATACCACTTATAGTTGCTTTGTGGATAAACATAGGCACATCACACAAATAAAACTGTTTCCATATGATAGACCTAAGCACACATCCAAATGATATAGCTAACCTGGAAGCATTAAGCTGGCTTCTCACACCCCACATCTTACCTCTGAGTCTCACTGGCTTGTTTCTCTCTACTGGCATTTGGGAAGTGCCAAAATTCAGAATTTGTGGTCTGCAGGAAACATCAGCATTTGGAAATCAGTTTCCATTCAGATTCAGAACTACTTTTTTTAATTTGGTTTTTTTTTTTTTCCCCCTCCTCTTCCTCTGTTCCCTAATCTTTTCACAGAATGGAAATCCATCAGAGCTGCCCAGAGCTATGCCTGCTGGAAGCCTGGGAGTCTGGCTTAAGGAGTCTCCTTGGGTTTGGGGCCAGGATCTTCCTACACAGATGTAAATCCGGAGAGCTGAGGTCTGCGATGCGGGGTGGACTTTCTGGTGTGGCTACCTTCAAGCCGCAAGCGCTGGCAGGCAGCCACGGAGCCACGCAGGTGACCTGGCAGGGAACCAGACAGATTTACAATGAAAATCTGCTTAGCAGGCTAGGTTCTCTGGGAAGATTCATTGAAAGCCAGATGTTTTCATGAAATGTTTTGCTTTTGACGAATCGGCATTTTCTGACGGGGCGAAAAAAACCCACAAAAACAACAAACCAAAAAAAACAACCAAACAAGCCCAAAAAACTTTCTCTCTGAAAACTTCCTCTGAGCTCTGCCGAGAGTATTCAGCAGCTACATGGTCAGGTTGGGCAGTGCTTGGGAGAGGGTCCCAGAGCTTCATCCCTCACAGCAGAGGTGCCGGCCACAGCAGAGGTTTCAGGATGGTTCCTGCTGTTCTCCTCCACTGCAGTTTGCCAAGCGGTGGGAGCTGGCCCCAAGACAACCATCCCCAGTGCTCTCCCACCTCCACGCTTGTGTTCAGACAAAACCACTGCCTCCACACCAAGCAGGGCAGAAGCAAACACTACACTGTCTTCAGGCTCTCCCTGCAGCCCTCTCCGAAAACAATTCAGCAGGCTGGCAATCCCCTGGGGGTGGATGTTCTCAGGGTATCACCATCTCACCCACCTTCCTCGTCCCCCAGTGCGGCAGTCCAAGGGTGGTGGCACAGGAACTCAGCGGAGAGCTGCTGGTGAGGTGTCCCCACCTGCCTGCCTACCTACCTCAGGCTGTGTGTCACTCACCCAGCCTCTCCAGCAAACACACAAGTGCCAGTAGCTACACGTCAGGGATCTAAGGAGCTTTAACTTCCAGGTCTTCTGCCACCTTCTGCTCTCTAATGCTGACTGCTGATACAAGCAGCAAATGGCAGCCAGCCCTTCACAGCTGAACACAGCTCAGATGGATAATGGCTTATGTCTAACAAAGCCGCTCCTAATAAAAAGAAATAAGGAATAAAAGGAGAGGAAAGGACCGTGCCACACGTGGGCCTTAGGAAGCGAGGGTGCGGCTTTCGAACGGCAAGGTATCTGGAAGCGGCACCGAAGGCGAGTGCAAAAAGTGCTGATGAAAACTCCGCCAAAAGGCTTGTTTTTCTGAAGCAAGAAATTCCATATGTCTTTCTCTCAGTGGCAGGCCAGCCCCACTACTTCATTTCTAGTGCTGCAGTAAATGGTATACATTAAATAGTCGCTAGCTCTTTGGAAACTTCCCCTCTGATATTATTTTAAAAGACTTTCAGCTGTGAACAGCAATGTCATTTTATTCTTCAGATGGAGCTATCTTTCAAATCAAAGGTTGTTTCTTTTTTAATACACAAAGTGTTAAAAAAAAAAAAAACTAAAAAAAAACCTCTTGAAACTGTCACATTCAGAACAGCTGTCCGTCCCAAAGTCTCGAAACATTAACACATACTTTGACTGTAAATATGTTAGAATATCCAACTAACTGCGTGTCAGATATGACACTTTCTTGTGCTAGCAAAACCCAGATGAAATCCATCAGCTTCGGAAGATTGCAGATTTAGAGTTCTGTAAATAAGGGAAAAAATTGGCCCTGTGCTTTAATTAACATTTTAAATCAAAGCTGTATTTGAAAATGTTCCAAAATTCTAAGAGATCATAAATAACCTCGGTCTGCTATATTAGACTAGAACATACTTGTACAATCTTTGCTTTAAAAGAAAAAGCCCCCGTGTTTTTTATCAAATGATAATTATGGCTGCGTTTGAAATGATCTCCCTTAAATTCTTCGTGAAGGTTAAATGACTGCTGAATATTAATATTTTTTTCCCTTTAGTCAGGGATTCAAAACAATTCCCAACAAAACGTTGGGGCTGGTAGATTTGGAGGGCTGCGTCATTAAAAGCTGCTGTCATTATTCTGCTTACATGCTTGTTCTGCACAGACCGTGTTTTCAGTAATAAATAATGTTTTGAAACAAACAGGTGATTTCTGTAAGAAGAATCGACAGTATTTTTTTTTTTTAAGGTAGTGGTTTCTGTAGAAACGTTCCCTCTCTTTGTCCTCTCCTATCTGCAGGGTATTGACAGCTCTGACAAGACTTTGATTATCTAGTCAGCAGGAGCCTGAGACTTGTCGCTTGTCAGGTGTGAGCCGGCAGTCACGCAGCTGATGAAACAATTGAGAGGAGATAGGCTGAGCATGAGGAGGATCAGGGTCATCAAGCCCAAAATGTACGCCTGTCGAGTAAGGGGATGGCTTACACCCTCATTAGTGACTCCACTAAGGAGGCGGGGAGGAACCGGAATAGGAAAATGAAAGGTAAAGGTTGGAGATGGTGGGGGATCTCCAGTTGGCAACATCTGTTTCTTGCCCATGGCTCTGCAGTGACCAGAGTCCCCAGCACCGCTGGCACGCTGCCTTTCCGCAGTCGGCCCCTGACCAGAGTCCCCAGCACCGCTGGCATGCTGCCTTTCCGCAGCCGGCCCCTGCCCAGGACAGGAGGTGAAGGTGGCACTCTGCCGGGGCTTGTCTCCAGGTCAACAGAGGGTTTGGAAACTGCGCTGCCTGCCTGCATGGGTGGGGGGGAAGGCAGGATGGACCCCTCAGAGGGAGAGTTAACACCAACCCAACCGCTTCCGAGTGACCGTGCTCCAACCGTCGCAAGCAAGGTTCTCCTCGCCCTCCGCTCTGCACTAGGAAGACCACATTTGGAGTATTGTGTTCAGTTCTGGGCTCCCCAGTTCAGGAGGGACAGGGAAATACTGGAGATAGTCCAATGGAAGCTATGAGGATGCTGAAGAGACTGGAACATCTCTGATGAGGAAAGGCTGAGAGCCCTGGGGCTGTTCAGCCTGGAGAAGAGAAGCCTGAGAGGGGAGCTCATGAATATTTGCAAATATCTGCAGGGTGGGTGTCAAGTAGAAGGGGCCAGGCTCTTTTCTGTGGTGCCCTGGGATAGGATGAGAGGCAATGGTTACAAACTGGAACCCATGAAGTTCCACCTCAACATGAGGAGAAATGTTTTCCATTGTGAGAGTGCCAGATCCTCTCAGTGGAAACAGGCTGCCCAGAGAGGTTGTGGCATCTCCTTCTCTGGAGACTTTCCAAACCCCCCTGGCTCTGTTCCTGGGTGGGCTGCCCTGGGTGATCCTGCCCTGGCAGAGGGGTTGGACTCTATCTCCAGAGGTCCCTTCCAACCCCATCCCATAGCAATTCCAGCTGTGACTAAAGTGCCTTCAGTCCATATGTTAAGAGGTCTGGGTACATCGGGGTGATTTCTGCTGTCCTTGGTGAGAGCTGCTGTCCCACCACTGCTGGGGACACCTGCCCAGTAATCTGCACTTTGGCAGTAGATGGTACAACCATCCAAGGGGGGCATTTACTAATCCAAAGGCAGGCTTAGTCAAAAGAGGGCAATACAGAACAATAGCCCTTCTCTTGCAATTGGCAGACTTAACCAAATGCTTTGTAGAAAGATGTCTGTAATCCACAGCTAATATCCTCTCTGTATGTATCATACCCAACCGGTGGGTCACTTCACAGCAGCTTATCCTAAGAACATTTCACACAAAACTGGATTAGTACAATATGCTTTGCGCTGGAAAAATCATTCACAAACTTCAGCTTGTGTAAAGCCCAGGACTTTTTTTGGTTGGTTCCTCTCGCATTACACACCATCTGTGTCGCTGTGATCTGCTTTAGTTACCTATTCATATTAAAATGCAGTTCAAGGTGTGCTTCGCGAGATTTAACAGGCAAAATACTGCTGCCCTGAAAGTCTCTCTTAAATGTAAATGACAACATAAAATATTATCCACGTGCAGTTAATGCCACGAGAAAGATCGTACCGAGGACGCAACCTGTCGGTTACACGCAGGCAAACCTGCAATCATGTCACTCATCCCAGGACTTTCTCTCCAAGTCTGTGCAGACACCAGGCCCCTGACATCAGAGTCTGTGGTCCCATCACAGGAATCAATCGTAATTGCCACTGTGCACAAGTGTGCCCAAGTGGCAAAGAAGGCCAACGGCATCCTGGCCTGTATTAGAAATAGCGTGACCAGCAGAAGTAGGGAGGTGATTGTCCCCCTGTACTCAGCACTGGTGAGGCCTCACCTCGAGTACTGTGTCCAGTTCTGGGCACCTCAGTACAAGAGAGATCTCGAGGTGCTGGAGCGGGTTCAGAGGAGGCAACGAAGCTGGTCAAGGGACTGGAGAAGAGATCCCATGAGGACCATTTGAAGGAGCTGGGCCTGTTTAGTTTGAGGAAGAGGAGGCTGAGGGGAGACCTCATCACTCTCTACAACTACCTGAAAGGACACTGTAGAGAGGCTGGTGCTGGTCTCTTCTCTCAGGTAATTAGGGACAGAACCAGAGGGAATAGCCTAAAGCTGAAACAAGGTAGGTTTAGACTGGACACTAGGAAAAATTCTTCATGGAAAGGGTAGTGAAATATTGGAATGGGCTGCCCAGGGAGGGGGTTGAGTCACCATCCCGGGATGTGTTTAAACATCGCTTGGATGTGGTGTTGGGGGACATGGTCTAGGGGTGAAGTTGTAGAGTAGGGCTAATGGTTGGACACGATGATCCCAAGGGTCTTTTCCAACCTGAGTGATTCTGTGATTCTGTAACCTGCACTTGCTGGTTTATGTGAGCCCCAAATCCTTGCAAAAAGCTTGGGAGTCGTCTGCTGTCCCTTAGAAAACTGATTATTGGTGTTTCTTAAATCTCTGGGATATGGAGACATGGATAAAATAAGCATGGATTAACTATGTCTGACTACGCATATCAATTGAGCAGAAAATTTTCCTCCCAGATAAGGCAGCAATAAAAACTCACAAGGCAGGATAGGCCAGATCACAGAGAAGACGAGGATGAAGGTTTGTGACGCCCACAGTGGGACACAACATGACAGGAAAGAGATGGCCAGTGAACTGAGGGGAGGCAAGAGAAGCAGCAGTTCTAATATTATGAAACCTCTGAGGCAGACATATCATTTTAAACTTTTTTAGAAGTAGTTTCCTGTTATTAACTACGCACAACATTTTTTATGGACATCGATTGAGAGAGAGGCCACTCTAGTGCCAGGTATGAAAGGTGTGGTACACAGCAGCATCCCTGAGAACGTGTAATTGGTAGAGCCTCTCCTGCCCAGCCAGGCAGTTACCCTGTGCTTGGCCAATCCACCACTGAGAGATTTTTCACTGAGGATTTCAAAGCACTTTATAGGAGTTTATCATGGGTATCCTTAACCAGGATTTCATACGTTTGAAGGAGAAAACCTTAACGCACCCGCTTCACACCTAGGGCTGCACACAAACTATAATTCCCTCTATTTAAACAGTGAAGTTTAGGGGGTTTTCAGTATCGTTCAAAACTGCAACACAGCTTAGCAAAATGAAGTGTACAAGTTTACGTATTCTGTAGCTTTCTGGGGTACCCATCATGCTGAAATTATACTTGAAATAAGAGAGCTTGTTCTGGACTTCTAACCACGGATCCAGTATGGAATGGATACTTGACAGAAGAATGACAGTGTGATAAATAAAGCGCTCACCAAGAATACCAGGCAGCAGTGAATGACAGGTACAGATCAATGGACTATCAAGCATGTTTTCAGCCATCAGTTTATTGTTATTAATACTTTATCATTTCTTTTCAAACCGGAGATTAACACATTTGCTGCCGGATGTCGGATTTCAGTTCTCATCTCTCAAACACTGGATCAGAAATGTGACCCGAGAACGATAAATTTACACCAAAAGAAATGAAATGAATTACTTCTGCCATTCTTGGGAGGGGATTGGGCTTGGTTGAACGCAGGGGAAACCCTCCCCTCACCTGCCCGGCCCGAGACCCCATGCTTGCCAATTGTCACCTGCCAAAGTAAATAGTAGCCTCTTGAGACTAAAACTTACTATGCAATTAGTGAATATTTATTTGAAAACAATACTAAGGAGCAGGCCAGGATTTAGAGGTGATGCTCAGACATTTCCATACTGGTTTCTAACTTACTGACCTCCCAGTGCAAGGGCAGACCCTGGACTTGTTCACATCTCAAATTTATTTGAAGTAACTTCCAGCAAGGTTTTGGCTGCTCTTGGTCACACAGGACAGTGATTCAATTAAGTGCAGGGGAGTATCTAATTATTCTGATACTGGTAATAATTTCCTGAGTAATACAACAAGGGCTTTACAGCACTGGCAATATGAGTTCAGCTCAGCTCCTTCATTGTTCAAGATGAACCTACAGCATAATACACAGCTTTGATTCCAGATGATGAATTTTCTATTTTTCAGACTTTTGCATTGTTAGGGCTTTTGTCAGCTGGGGACACTGCTTTACTCCACTCAGACCTGAAAGAATACCTTAGCTCCAAGTAAAGCAAGGCTTCCTTTAGCTCCAGACAAAACACTGGAGCGTTTCCTCCATGGAAGAGAGTCCTATCACCATCTACTGTCAATCGTAATAATTCATAAAGGATGCCATGGAGATTTGAATGTGCTATTGGATCACTTTCTCAGCGCTCACTATTTGGTTACAAGAGCAGAGTTTGTGAGACGATCAAACCAGAAAGCTATCAATGCTCGTCTATCAATATACATATTTACTAGAATACAAAAACCTCCATTTAACGTAAAATAATTGTGGAAATGGTTGGCAAATTAAAGATGGTTGTTATAGATTCCAAAAATATTTTTGCTTTCAGCAAAATACATTTTTAATTACTTTCCTACTAGCTGTCATTTTTCATAAACCAGTCTAGACAACTCGTGCCAAATCATGCAAAACCTGATCTCAATGAAATTCTTTCCTCTAAAACCAAAGATCAGAAAATGTTCTCTTTTTAAAGCATGTGTGGAGTTTAACAAAACACGTCCAGATAAACTTTGCTGTTTGTGGAGGGCTAAAAAAAAAAGCAAACCACCTTTCTGATAAAAAAACCTGAGACATTAAAATATCAAATCATTCTTTTTCCATTTTGGAAACAAACTTGAAAATATAAATATACAGGCCCATATTGTATTTTTATTATCTTCTGAATTCAAACCCTTTCTCCCAAAGCATATGCCTATAAAGCACAAACTCTGGATTAACACAGTTATAAGATGTACAAACATGTTTCTACCATGCCTTTTATCTTATTTATCTTGAGCATTTTGAAAAGGAGAGGAAAAGGGAGAAAAATAATCTGAATTTGTATTTACTTTACACTTTTGGCTGGAATTATGAAGCTGAATTATAGCACTCAGAAGTAAGGAATTCTGTTTAGTAAAGAACGGAGATTTTGCTTTTAGCGTCATAATCAATGTCCAAATCTAAAATTGATATAATTGACTGTTAATTAATTCCCTTGATATTTTCATTAGCACATCCAAGCAACAAGTCTTCTGTTTGGCACTTCTGAATTATTCAGGAAGTACTCAGATTGCTATAATGAAGGCGTTACTGCCTGATACTATGCTGGCTAATAAAGTTAAATGCAAGACATGCTTTTATTTTTCCATTCTGATTGGACAAGCCCAGATTTCCCTTAAGATATGTGAAATGAAGTTTCAGAGCCATACACAAAAAAATATGCCAAGAGTAACATCCAAAGATATTTTTGTGGAAAAAAATAAAACTAGCTCTATACTTTTAATAATTGTAGCTTTCCCTTAAGTCCTATAATGCTGCAGTGAAAAGGGTTGCCATGGGTGCCATCTAAACCTGTTTTGAAGGTTCCTTGGGTCTCCAGAGCTAACCCTGCCCACCAGCTCTCCAGGTTTCAAAACATTTGCAGCAGCCTAACAATGAGCAGAGGTTTAATAGTGCCACTGCACTCACTAGCTCTCCCTCCAGTAGCAATGTGGCCAGGATACCCCCAGGTACTGCTATAAATCTCTGATTTATAGTACACGTTGGTGTCCTTACCCAGGTAAATCCTCTCTGATATCCAATGCTGATTTTGCTAGAAGAAAGATTTAGGTTTGGCCTAACCAGGAGAAAGTCAGGAGTGCTCTTTCTGCATCCTTTGGTTCACAGTGGAAGCCAGGATAACTGGTAGGGTTTATGCCAAACTTGGCAGCTTTGTGTTTCTTTTTAACACTGGGTTGGGTTCTTTTTTCTTGTAAGGTACTAAGTGGCAGAAATCCCATAAATCTTGCCATTCCAAAAAGAAAAAGCTTGAGGGGACTGGGTGGTACATTTGATGGATGCACTGTCCTTAATGCACTAGCCTCTTCCCTAAGGGATTATGGTTTTGAATTTAGTGCAGGGAATGAACTGTTCCTCAACTGATGGCAGTAAAAGTTTATTGGCAAAGGACAGCTTTACCTTTCAGACCATCGCTGTGTTCTCTGACGTGATCCCACTCTGTACACATCCTTCAGTGCCACTCACAAAGCCAATAAATAGCTACTATAGAGGTAAATCAGATGTTTTCTTCTTTCTTTCCCCCCCCCCCCTTTTAAAAAAAAAAAACAGAATGCTACTAGTCCTAATTAATTTAATATTTGTCACTTGGACACCATCTCCCATATGACAACCTCCAAAGACTTTACAAAGATTAATGACACCCCATTATATCAATGAAGCAGAAAGAATAAGAATTAGTTCACCCATCACTGAGATGCACTCTCTTCTAGGGTGGAACATGACAGCTACTTAACAGTGTATAACATGGAGGAATAAGGCTTTGGGGAATCAAGAACCCACCAGTTACTTCAAGTCCTACACCAATGAAGTTGTTCTTGTCAGGAGTTGGGTCACTGAATGGGTATGCTCCTCCCAGCAGTTGGGTCACTGCATGGGTATCTTCTTCCCAAGCCTCCTACAGTATCCTGTGGCTGCAAGAAGACTTTGCACAACTCTAATGGACGAAGTTTTGATGGTAATCCATAGCTAAGAGACTACAGTCCCACAAATTGACATCTCAGAGAAGCATCTGCACCCATGCCTCTGCTGAAGTGGGACAGATCTCTTTTTAGAAACCAAGTGAAAAAGAATGACACCTTCAAACAATAAATTGTGTGTCCTCTGCAGAGGGTAGGACCACAACACCTTGTCCCTGTGCAGAGGGTTTGACCTCAACACCTCGTCCCTGTGCAGAGGGTTGGACCTCAACGCCTTGTCCCTGTGCAGAGGGTTGGACCACAACGCGACCACAACGCCTCGTCCCTGTGCAGAGGGTTGGACCACAACCCACACAGTTACCAACCCTGACCAAAAATCTCAAAGGAAGAGTTCAGGAGTTTCCACAAGCCACCATTCCTGTATAGCCCTTCAGAGAAAATGGGTCTCTTACAACTAAACAAGGGCTTTCTGAATACACACCATACAACTTTATCAGTTAATTTGAATTTGCTGGGGAAGGGGGAAAAAGCCACATTTTTAGATTTGATTCTTATGGTCTTAAAATATTAATCAGACACATGTTGGTTTTTTTTTTTTTAATACAACTATCTCCAGAATGCTTATTGACAATTTACAAAGAGAGGTTAGAAAATAGTAAAGGGAAATATGTAAGTAATTATGGTTATAGTGTTGCAGGGCCAAGTGAAGTAAATTAATGTAATGCAAACACTTTGTGGATTTGTTTAATTATTTGCAAGTACAATTAAATCTGCAAGTACAATTAAATCATAGTGCAGTAGATGGGGGCTTATAAATGGGATTTTTCCTAATGAGTCTTTTTAGAACACTAAGAATACTTTGCAAAATATGGATATCCTTCCAGATCATTTTTCATCTACTTGCTGAATAGATGACTGTACACAGCTGTGGCTACATTCAAAAAACTTGGAAAAAACAACTTTTATTTAGCTACTGAGGAAATTGCCTTCACGCCAAGGACCAGCACAAGATCTTCCCACCTCTGCTTTCCCGTGGGTCTTCCCTAAAGAGCTCATGGAGACTTTGGGGAGATTTGTGTGGCCCAGCAGAGCAGAATAAGAAAAAGGGAATTTCACTGGGGCTGGGTGGTACCTCCAGGGATTTATGATCTGGTTGAGGAATCACTTTCTGTGGACCCTGGACATCCACCATGCCACTCATATTCCAAATCTAAGAGCACAGGAATGTTAGAAAGACCCTGAAAAGCTGCAGCATTGCAACTCTGCCATCACTGAAGCTTGTGAGTTCATCCCAGGGATGGATCACAGGAAGCGACAAAAGACCAATGCCTAGACCTTTTGAGAATCAATCCTAAATGACTACCCTGTCTCCAAGCAAGCAAATTAAAGAAATCTATGAAAATTAATGAAATACTTTTTTTTCCTCTTTTTCATTAAGAATTGAATAAAAAACCCCAAACCTGACCTAGAATGTATTGTCTGAGGGGTATTCGAGATGTCTTGAGCTCCTAAATGGAGTCAACAAAATCACTCAAAGCCTAGAGGACACTCAGTAACATTTGCACGTGTCTGAGAACCATATAGCATGAACTACCCCCTGTGCAGCAAAACTGATCTAGAGCTCTCTGTCTTCCACTCGCAAAGTTGAGATGTTTTACTGAGAATGCAACTTTGACTTTGGTTCTTCAAAGAAATCCTAAGAGGAGGTGAAAACGGAGAAACCCTTCGCAGCACTCCAAAAGGCCCATGTTCTTCCAGAGAGTGTTTAATTACCAACTGAACTGCCAGGCCTCTCAGAAACGGATCAGAACGCCGCAAAAAGAAGCGACTGCCTACGTTTTGTTTTATTTAGAGAGAGAAACTTACTTTCTCTTTTTCCCCCCCTTCGCATTTCCAGGAATCTTACGACGGGTGGCAGATGTTCTCTGTTGCATGGCTCTCACTCTTTTAAAGGGATGAGCAAACATGCATAGTATTCAATAATGCATAGGAATGTCATATCTTTTTGGCAATACCCCATCCTTGTGAGGTCATCAGCCTTTTGATATTTCTAGATTTAATCTTCCTTTAGAGCAATCAACCTCAAAATTTGCTTTTTCTTGATCTTTCTCTGAAATTCACAGCATATCAGTGTTATTGACTTGGTGTCATTTCAGGTGGTTTCTGTATTCACTCGGGGGGGGGGGGGGGGGGGGGGGTGTGCTTTCAAGAGGCTCTTTCCTTTTGATGAGGGAAAAATCCAGAGTCTTAACTTTAAGGTACCCAGCTTTGGTCAGTTGAGGGTTTTGGTCTCCCAAACTGGAGATGAGAGCAGAAGCCCTGCTTGTCTGGCTAAGTGTTGACTGACTTGCAGAAGGATGGTTTTGAGCAGGCCAGGGAGGGGGAGGGAGGGAGGTTATCAGAAAGTGAGGAGGAATCTGCTACTAGCCTTTAAATTGAAAGCTTTATACTCTGTGCTTTTATCGCTGATGTTTTATAGATGTAAAGTGTTCACAGCCTCAGTGACAGCATCCAGTACACCTTTCTAAAATGAACAGGCACCTGACCTCAGCTGGGTCTTTGATGTGGTGGCTTCAGCTCTCAGTATGTAAATATGTTTATTTGCTACAGAAGCCAGTTCTTTAAAGATGTCTTACTGTGATTGCTCTCACGTAGGGATACGAGAGCACAGGGGGGACCTTCCAGGAACAGAACCCTCCATGACCGCTTATATTTTGTACCTCTTGGATGGGGATTGCTGTGCAAAACACTACTGAGAAAACAACACTGGCATGTGAAGCTATCTGCTTCCTTATATGCATAGTTTTCTCAAGTTCAGAAACTTGGGTAAACTCCTTCTATTCAATGGCCTGCAAAGCTGACCTGGAATAAGTTTCTTAAATTAAGTGAAAAAAAAAAAACCCACCTCATTTTTAAAACACTTCCTACAAGTAGTGCTTTAGAGGTCATTCATAAAACCAAGATGATTTTAAACGGATTGCTATTACCAAAACCACATTCCTACTACTACTTTCCACTCAGGACACAGCCTAGGCTCCCACTTCTCCCACGGGCAAACCACTTGTAGAATGAGGGCTACAAAGGACCGGCTGGTAATGCTATCAAAGCAACACAGACATACTAAAGCACACAGGACATCACACAGGGAATCGGGGGGTTAAAAAGATCTGGTTTCAGCTTTGGGATTGGATGAGGAAATGATGTATGTGGGGATGGGTGAGGACAGGCACCCACTCTGACTGTGGCTTTTCTCCTTATCTAGGATCTTTTAATAAAAAGTGTGAATTATAAAGGCCTCTCAACTCATTGTTTAGAGTCCTAAAGAGAAGTGCTCTCTTCCTGTCAGACACCAAGGGTTTGCAGCAAGTGAATTTGTCTTGTAGCAGTAAGCTGTATTTTCCGGTGAGGTGATTAATTTGAATGGGTGGGAGCTGCCCTGACATTCCGAGGGCTCCCTGCACTCCCTGGCTCCAAAATAAAGCATGCCAGTGCCTTGCTGCTGGCACTGTGCCTTGGATGGGTCCGCTTTGTACCATTATACAGGTAGGATGGATGCCCGGGTTGAGCTTTTTCCTAGAAAGACCTAACAGCCCAACGCTGGCCACAGAATGAGCAAAGGACCAGCATTTTTAATCCTGGCTCAAGGTAGCACGTGCAAGTCTCTCTGGGATCTCATGTTTTGGTGAAGGGTGAAAGGAAGCGTGCAGATAGCCTCCTCTAGACCATGTATTACTGTAAACACCTCTATCATGTCCTCTGCTGTCACTCACCAAAAGAGTGAGAAGATTGGCAGATAAAATACAGAAAGACCAGTCAGAGTAATTAACACGCAGTTCCATTAACTTTAGCCAAAATGGAATGAAAAGTGGGGGAGAAAGATTAAAAAAAAAAATATCATAATATCATCATGAAAGCAGCACTGTCTCTGGTATGACATGCTGTGTAAAGTGAGCCTTCAAAGGAAAAATAATACCACTTTGTAATGCTGATATTTTGCTGAGTTATTTATTTTTTGACAAAGAAAAAAAAAACCATTGTGCTGTGGGAATGAAAATGAATTTATGACTTTTAAATAAGCAAATAAGAAGAGAGAAGTAGATCCGTGTGAAAACTTCCTGCAATACTTTGCCTAAGCAATCACATCTAGCAATTAAGTGGGAAAAATCAGGCTAGTTCTGTTATTTTCCCTGGTCTGTTAGGGCATCACCTTAACTCTGTGTGGCTGGGTTCACTTGGCTAAGTGCAGACAATCCCATACATGCTATCCACATTTTGAGCTATCCAACTGCTCTTACACACACAGAGATTAGAAGGCAAGTGGGATCCAGCCAGCTCAGTGCCAAAGTCAAGCCTGTTTAGATGCAAAATTTCTTGTAAATAGAGATAAACTTCAATTTCCACATAGGAAAAGTTAAACAAAATAAAACCAGATAAGCATGAAGAATCTCCAAGGCTTTGGAGATGTGTCTGTGTCTGGAGATGCATCTGTGTTTGGAGATGTCTGAACTTCTGTATTTCTTTTTTCTGAATGGGAAAACAGAGGAGCTGGGAATGTTTCTGAGACTGGAATGAGCCCCAGGGCTGGTGGCACCTTGCCTTTTAGCCAATTAACTACATCCAGAGATGCTGTTTTAACAGTGCAGCAGAGGACAGAAGGAAGACCTTTGAAAGAAAGTTCTTGGAAAAGAGGAGTAGGGGGAAAATGCCAGGATGCCTTCTTCAGACAGTCCCATACTGCTTCTCTCTCAAACTCATGTCATACAGCTGCTTTTGCCATATTTATCTGTGTGTGTTTTGCATGATGAGAGGCAATTATTGCTAGAGGATGATTATACCACTTTACATTGCAGCAGCACCCAGCAGGTCCAGAGAGCAAGACACCTCTGTGCAAGGTGGGAACACGTTAGAAAGTGATAGCTGCTGTTGGAGGAACTCATAAAATAGCCAGAATTGGGGCTGAGAGACGTAGGCTGAGTTCACACAATGGCTGATAGGTGTAACCACTAGCATCCTATTCCAACAAACATTTAAATGCCCTGTTAAGTGACTTACTGTAACAGAGGTGGCTGACCACAAATCACTTCATGGAGGAAATGTGAACGCTTCTGTTTTAATCCTAGTCTAACTTTCTCAGCTACCACATCTTAATCTTGTAGAGAAATGCCACCCTCCTGTCCGGATCCACTGCGCTCTGAGTAGGACAATGAACCAGAGAAAAAAGTTTTGCCAACACAACCGAAGTCACATTTGAGGACACTGAGGAGCCCCAGCGCCCTCTATTTGCAACAAACCATTCTGCTAAGAACGTTTGCTGCTTATGATCCTTGCTATTAAAACATGCAGGTTTTGGCACAGTAACTCTTTCTCTGCCTCAGAGGCTTGCACTTCCGCCAGGCTGTCTTCTTTATTTACAGTGTGTTTCACCACGATTACAGATGTTGCAGCAGTAGATATCATATTCTCTTGAACCTTTAGGACAAGAAGTCTTATGTATTTGCCCCCAGTGTCACACTAGGAATGATGCCATCCTCCTCCAAGACGAAGCATCACAAACCAGAAGCAGACACTTCTGCATTTCTCAACAGCTGCTACTGAAGGCTCTGCAAAAAGGCATCTCAGAGCATGTCCTTCAGAGGTACTGACAGTACTTCTAACCTGTGCCTTGCAACTGCTCCCCTTGAGTATTTCTCGCAACTCTCACAGATACAGCGCACATTTTATATCAAAACTGAGATGAAAAATTGCTGTACGCAGGATGCTCGCAGAGGGATGTTACACGAACTTTTCTGTTTTGCCTTTCAGTACTACGTAGACAACCACTGCATCTCTACCCGATGTTTTTTCTTGAGCAAAGCTATGAAAAGATTAATCAATTTGCATACAATATAAATCCACATTCCTCTTTTATTATGGCACAATCAGGGAGCATTAATGTAACAGCTTCAAGTGCTACATGCTTTGATTGCTGCCTGTAAAAATACTTAAATACTGCTCACTTAGAAAAATCTCACTAAGCTTCTTTGCAAGTGGTCTGCGTGGTATTTGGGGAATCTTTTCTGATAAAAATCTGTCTGCGACAGTGGGATTGCTGGCCTTCTCCAAGTTCATTAGGTGCTGTGTATCTTAATGAGTAGAGTGCTCATAGATGAGACCAGACTGAAGCACGGAAGAGAAGAAATGAAAAACCAGCTGATCCTCAGAAATTATGGTATATCATTAATAGAGAATACAAGTAATATTTCAAAATATAATAATCCGTTTGCTAGTGAATTTAAATTATTACTAGACTACATAAAATTCGTTCTGTTTAAGACTATCATTCAGAGCGTGATTTTTCAATAACCACCAAGCCCCTTTTGGTCCCTCTGAAAAATCCAAACTCAGAAGAGTTAAGTGGAAGTTTACAGAAATAATTTTTTAAGGGATTATTAATAAGCAAGTAAAAAAGGCTAGAGAAATGGGATCTAAGTTACAAACCTGTTACATGACGAAAGTCAAACCACAGTTCTATTTAATACAACACACTGGAGATGAGTCTGTTGCATTTAATGCCTTTACAAATAAAAAGGTTGTTTGTGGATGACTTCTCTCAATGCAGTAAGCTTTTGTTTTGCACACTTTCCTTCGCGCTCTTGCAAGAACCAAGAACAACAAAACACCATAGGAAAAAAAGACAAGCCAGTCTCAGCTTAGAAAGAAGCAGAATTGCCACTTTGCCTGAGATTTCCATCCCAGTTTTACAACCTCAAGAAATTTAGATGGGGTTTGGAAAAGATACTGACATTTTGAGTGATTATCTGAAGAGCACTCACTAAAATATCTTAATTACTTACTGGTAGCTGGGTATTAGTAACTGCAGCTCAGTAAAGAAAGGGGGAGATAAAATGCTTTCTTAAGCACATATGTGATTCTATGTAAATCTGAACTGCTGCCTGAAATGTTTGCCAATAAAGATGAAAGTCCCACAACATAGTCACAACATGATATCTATCATATGGCTTCCTGGCTGTTGTGTATGTTTTTGCTGTGTGTAATTGACTGTGTTAGTGTTTGCACTACCTAGAATTTGCATATTAGCTCAAACACTGTATTCTTGGTGGGTCTGATCCCGCAAGCTCCTCAAGAGCCTTCAGCCTCCCCCAGAATCAAGGGACATCAATGCTGGGCTCTCAGGAGGTGCACCTATGTTTCCACATGTGTCAGCCTTCGAACAGAAGCTGGGAAAACACACCCGTGGGTCTACGAGCACAAGGGTGAATGTTGAGATTTCAGCTTTGGACTAAACTATATTGGTTTGAGAGATGACCAAGTGTAGGTTCCACCACAGCCAGCGTCTGGGCTTCTCCAGAGGCAAAGTTGTGGTGGGTGCAACAGTACAGTTCCCTGATTCAGTTTAGTTTGCATACACCCTCCTGGATAGGAGTTTCTCCCTTTTTTTTCCTTAACTAAAACATGCATGCACGTGCTTCTGGAAATTTCTGGTAACAGATTCTGTCAACAAAACCAGTGAGAGCAGAGAAGAGCGTCACACGGAAATCCAGCAGATGCCATCTCTTACAACAAATGTAAAGTCATGATCTTATAACTACCCTCACCAAAGTTATTTCCCTTAATCCAAGCCCTCCCGCTCTGCTGCCAGTCCTGGATTACCCAGTAATCACCCGTCTGTTCTCATAGTGGTTCCCCTGCGCACACTAGTAACACAAAGCAGCTGGGATGAAGCGGGCCTACAGATAGGGATTTTTATCCGACAAGCAACTGCAAATCATTAATAGATATTACCTTAGTGTATGACTTGGCTGCTTCTTGTGATGCAGCTACATATGTTGCAACATGTAGGAGAAAGAGGCGCAGCAGATGCTCCTGGAAGCAAAATCCTGAGAAGGAAAAGATGGCACATTGCTAGCAGGTCTGGTTAGAGGGGGATGAAAGAAGGAGATGCAGCACTTACTGGACCTGCTGCTGTTGCTATTGAAGCATCTGCTCCATTACCATGATTAAAGAATGCGTTTCCACTTCCACTGCTGCTACTTCCCTGGTTTTCCTACCCCTTTTAAAAAAATTATTTTCTCAGATATACAAGGAAATCTATAGTCTCTAAGCAGGTTCACATTGTGGGCACATCAGGCAGGTGCCGGGATGGGAGGAAAGGATTCCTATGCAAAGATGCATCAACACTCTCCTTGAGCATGTGACAAGTTAACGATCCATTTAAAAATCAAATCTTGACCACCAGCTAATAAGGCCTCCTATAGCAGATTACAGCATAAACAAACACTCATACACCAAGTGTGAAGTTCAGCATAGGGTCAGAGTATTTAAGGCAGAGAAGTGGGAAATCTGGATTCTAGTCCATACTTTGCCAGGCTGAAGCATCCTAAAATACCGTATCTAATTAATCAGAACGTCTTCCTGACTCACTCCTCAACAATTATGCAGGCAGTGAGAAATAGCTTGTAATCATAGGCTGTAAAAGGGTCCTCTCATATTCTGTGCCGGTCACTGAGAACACAAACCATCTTTACATTTGTGACTAGAGGCAGACTTCAAGGATATCAGATTAAATAAGAAGAGTACAGCAGCTCTTCAGTGGTGGGATGGAAGAGTCAGCCAGCTGAAATCTGCCTGCCTGGTCTGTACCAAATGCAACTGAGCTTCAGCTGCCCCAGACCACCTCCCACTGCCAAAAAGCAGGGTGAAGGTGACAGTGTCCAGCCCACAAAGGCTCAGCTCCTCCCTCCCAAAGGAGGGACTACTCACCACAGATTCTGAAGGCAGCAAATAAACTGAGTGGCCTCTTATTAAAGTGGTTTTTGATGCTTTTTCCCCCTTTGCACAGCCACATACACTCCAACACGTCCTCCCACACCACCCACTGAAGCAGAGGCCGTGGAAGTACCTTAAAATCGTGCCTTGTACGCTGCTCTGTCCCAGCTGCCCGCAGCTTGTCGGCGCCTTAGACTCTGTGGGGAGCAGCTTTGGTGCACATAGACCTCGCTCTAGAAAATGAAGGAGTTAGAGCTGCCCAGACAGGTATCCTAAAGGTTTTGCTGCTACCAGGGCTAGAAGTACCAAAGAGCATACATCACTCAGGAGTTTAGTTCCTCCGAATTACACCACAACACCTGAAAGCACACTATAAGATCTTAAACCACTTCAAGCCTGGAAGAGCTTTAAGGACATTAACTCCTTAAGGCAGTTAAGGCTCTCCTTTGCTATGAGGGCCCGATCCAAAGCCCAGTGAAATCCATTAACTTATTTCCACTGACTTCAATAGGATTTGAATTGGTCTCTAAATCCTTAAAGCAAAGTCTGAAGCAGTTACCTCATTCTGGCCTGAAGCTTTTAAATCCTTAAGCAGTTTAAAAGGAAGCATTGACTTGAATTTTTTTTTTTTTTTATTCTCAGTGAAGTAAAAACCATGTCAGATGCCATTACTAAGCCCCAATCTACCTTTACAGCTACAGTTTTTCTTTGTCTTCATTTGCTCCCCTCATGCTTTATAAAAAAACCCAAGCAGCCAAGAAAACTAATTACAACCCCAGATATGCAACATTCATATGCTTAATTTTAATCAAGCGAGAAACTTTCCTGAATAAGTAAGTTACACAGAATTAAGCACATGCTTAATTAAGCAGTCATATGATCAAGACACAAGTAGGGGAAAAGCAGTGACACCACACATAAGCAGAATGCTGTTATAAGTAAATAAGTCAAAGAAAGGAAACAATGGTTTTACCTCCACATGCATCAATGAAGGCAACTGCAGGTGATACCTACAGCTGGGAAAAAATGGGATTTTTAAGAGTCCCAGCATCCCTTTAAGTTCTTCATGCTGAAGTTCAGTGTTTTACAGAACTCAGGCTAAAACCAAGATCAGTCAGACCTTCCTGGAGAAACAAAGGTCCCCAGTCACTACTGGATCCACATAACTCAGCCTCTGCTGAAATAATTGCCCCTAATTCTCCAAAGCAAACCAATTCTCCAAGCAAACCAAACTGTGTGCTTGTCCTGTGACCATTTGAGATAGGGCAATCTGGAATTTGATTAACCCCAGCATGAATGAGGTGTCTGCCTGTAGTGGGTCTGGCTGAGCTGCTTTTCCCCACCCAGCCCTCATGCTGCAGCACTGGGAGCTGGAGGGTGTTGATAACACACCCGTGTTATGACTGCCAGTGCTCACACGGCACCAGAGGATGGGGGGCAGGATGGGGGAGAAGATACAACCAGCCTGAGCTGACCAGTGGGATATTCCATACCATATGACGTCAGCTCAACTATAAAGGGAGAGGGCAGGAGGAGGATGGGGGGGCATTCTGCTTTGTCCTCCAAGCGGCTGCTACGGGTTCCTGGAGCCCTGCTTCCTGGACTTGGCCCGACATCGCCTGTGGACGGGAAGTAGAAAATAACATCTTATCTATCATAACCCACACCCCTGTGCTTTGCGTCTTATTCTCTCCCTGAGTGCCGTGCTGAAGGGGGTCGGGGGGAGTGATAGAAGGGCTTGGTGGGCACCTGGTGCTGTGCCAGGGTCAACTCACCACAGTTCCTTTTGGCACCCAACAGGGGGCACAAGCAGCTGCTTGCTTGCTTTCCTGCTTGCTTGCTTTGCTTTAGACACTAGTAGCAAACTCCTGTGCAGGCCATGGAGTTTACGTGCACCGCTTATCTGGTGTTTTTCTAAAATGTTTACTGAAACAATGTCTATTTGCTTGACTTTTGCACTGATAGCTTCAATGTGCTGGGGAAGCTTCTGTCTCGGGATATGAAGGGCCTCGGGAGCACCCTGGCACAAACAGTAACGATGTGTTTCACGCTGGCATCGGTGACTTTGCTGTGTTGGGGGGGCTACCTTGGGGAGAAAATGATTGAATCTATCTCTCCCTTTCTACCAGAAATTGATGTAGATGATTTATTCGTGCATGCTCCCAAGGTCCTCATCCACCCTTACGTGAGCTTCTGGATACTACTAATCAATATCGTTGGCCTAATCCGGGTTGTGTGTAGTCTGGTCCCAGTGTGGCCTGAGAGGAGACAAGTTTCAGGTGGGGTGGCACTGAAATGTGCCCTGAGATGGCCTGTCCCTGGGTGGCAAGGGGTCTGGCAGGATTTGGGCAGGTTCCTAGGATGGTTGTCACCTCCAGTAGCCTGGGACTTTACCCCCGAACAGGCAAGCAACCCTGGCAAGCTGACACAGTACCTAATAGAAGGGTGCCTTGTCTACCCCGATGAGAACCAGCAGCTCTTAGCACTGTACTGGGGCCTGGCCTGTGCCTATCGAGCCACAGTTGAGTACTCTCAGAGGACTGTGGTTGAGGCAGGGACCCAGACTGCATCTGAAGACACTGGAGTCGAGATAAGGACTGCAACAACAACTGCCAAAGTTGCCCCAGTAGTGAAAAAGAAGCAGTGGACGAGGAGAACAACAGGCCCCTACCCTCGGTTAGTGAGGGATGTGTAAGAGGAGGAAGAACATGACCAGCAAGCTGGACCCTCAGTAGGAAGACAGGAGGAGGGGGTGACAGAATTGAAGCAGGAGGCAGAAACCACCCGGTCCCTGACTTCGTCAGAACTTAAGAGACCTGAGGAAGGATTACAGCCGCCAGATAGGGGAATGCATTGTTACCTGGCTGCTTCAATGCTGGGATACTGGGGCTGATAACCAACAGCTGGAAGGTAAGGAAGCCCAACAGCTGGGCTCCCTTGCTAGGAATCGTGGCATTGAAAGAGGAATTGAAAAAGAGGCAGCAATTTGCAGTCGCTGGAGACAGCTCCTTTCAAGTGTCAAAGCAAGATATCCATTCAAGGAAGACTTAATGAATGCCACCTCCTCAGGAAAATGGTCCACTGCTGATGAAGGTATCCAGTACCTGAGGGAACTAGCAGTACTGGAAGTAATCTATGGGGATTTAGATGATGATGAGCATCCTAAAGATCCAGAGGATGTTCAGTGTACAAGGGCCATGTGGAGGAAAGTGATTAAGAATGCGCCGGCATCATATTCTGCCAGCTTGGCAGCAACGTATTATCCACAAATGGATAATCCAACCATGGAAACTGTTTCTTCCTGGCTTCAGAACTTTGAAGAGAGTCTTGGCACCTCCACATCCCTAAGGGTTAGCGCCTTGGATATCAGGAGTCCCCCAAGGAATCAGCCAGTCAGAGGGAAAGGGAGCCCGAGGCGTATGCCACGTGGTGCACTCTGGTTCTTCCTGCGTGACCAGGGGGAGGATATGAGGAAGTGGGATGGTGAACCAACCTTTAAGCTGGAAGCCCGTGTACAGAAATTGAGAGGGAAGACAGCCGTTAAAAAAGGGCCATCCAAGAAGACCATTAATGCAGTCAGTGTTGAAGCACAAGAAGGCAATCGACGATCTCGCAGATACGGGAAGAATAAAATCAATTCCACTGAGCCTGATGAGGGGACTTCTGGTTTGACACAGCAAGGGTCAGACAGTGAATATTCAGACCAGGAGCAGGAATAGAGAGGCCCTGCCTCTAGCCAGGTGGAGGAAAGGGACAATCGTATTTACTGGACTGTGTGGATCCGATGGCCTGGCACATCAGACCCACAGAGGTACAAGGCCCTAGTCGATACAGGAGCGCAGTGCACAGTGATGCCATCAAAATACAGAGGAGCTGAGCCCATACGTATTTCTGGGGTGACAGGGGGATCTCAGCAGTTGACAGTATTGGAGGCTGAAGTGAGCCTGACTGGTAAGGAGTGGTATAAACACCCCATTGTGACTGGCCCAGAGGCCCCGTGCATCCTTGGCATAGACTATCTTAGGAGAGGCTATTTCAAGGATCCAAAAGGATACCGGTGGGCTTTTGGTGTTGCTGCCTTGGAGGCAGAGGGAAGTGAACAGTTGTCCACCTTGCCAGGTCTCTCAGAGAACCCTTCTATAGTGGGGCTGATGAAGGTTGCAGAGCAGCTGGTGCCAATGGCTATGACAACGGTGCATCGGCGGCAATATCGCACCAACAGAGATTCCCTGATCCCTATCCAGGAATTGATTCATCAGCTGGAGAGTCAGGGCGTGATCAACAAAACTCATTCACCTTTCAACAGCCCCATATGGCCTGTGCAAAAGTCAAATGGAGAATGGCAACTGACAGGGGACTATCGTGGTCTGAATGAAGTTACACCGATGCTGAGTGCTGCTGTGCCAGACATGCTAGAACTTCAGTATGAGCTGGAGTCCAAGGCAGCCAAGTGGTACGCCACGATTAACATCGCTAATGCATTTTTCTCCATTCCCATAGCACCAGAGTGCAGGCCACAGTTTGCCTTCACCTGGAGGGGAGTCCAGTACACCTGGAATCGATTGCCCCAGGGGTGGAAACACAGCCCCACCATCTGTCACAGACTGATTCACACTGCACTGGAGGAAGGTGGGGCTCCGGAGCATCTCCAGTACATTGATGACATCATCGTATGGGGCAACACAGCAGGAGAAGTTTTCGAGAAAGGGAAGAAAATAATTGAAATCCTCCTGGAGGCCGGTTTCGCTATAAAGCGAAGCAAGGTGAAGGGGCCTGCACAGGAAATCCAGTTCCTTGGAACAAAATGTCAGGATGGGCGTCAACACATCCCGATGGACATGATCAATAAGATAACAGCAATGTCTCCAACCAACAAAAAGGAGACACAGGCTTTCCTGGGTGCTGTGGGTTTCTGGAGAATGCATATTCCAGATTACAGTCTCATTGTGAGCCCGCTCTACCATGTGACCCGGAAGAAGAATGACTTTAACTGGGGCCCTGAACAGCAACAGGCCTTTGAACAAATTAAACAGGAGATTGTGCATGCTGTAGCCCTTGGGCCAGTCCGGACAGGACCAGATATCAAAAACATACTCTACAGCGCAGCTGGGAAGAATGGTCCTACCTGGAGCCTCTGGCAGAGGGCACTCGGGGAGACACGAGGCCGACCCCTGGGTTTTTGGAGTCAAGGATACAGGGGATCTGAGGCCAACTATACTCCAACGGAAAAGGAGA
>JANVCC010000037.1:1462121-1487121 GCA_025345505.1 Todiramphus chloris collaris
TCAGACATACTGCTTCTATCAAGAACATCCACCTTGACAGATGAGACTCAAGTCATCGAGTGAAGGAATCTCATGGAATGAGGAACTATCTGTTAAAGGACTGGGGATAGTAGTTGATGATAATATATTGGTTGGGTTTAGAGATGGCTTAAGTATGTATTATGTGGGTCCTGAGCATGACGCAAATGGTATGGAATAAGGGGTGGAGATTGTAGTGGGTCTGGCTGAGCTGCTTTTCCCCACCCAGCCCTCATGCTGCAGCTCTGGGAGCTGGAGGGTGTTGATAACACACCCGTGTTATGACTGCCAGTGCTCACACAGCACCAGAGGATGGGGGAGAAGATACAGCCAACCTGAGCTGACCAGTGGGATATTCCATACCATATGACATCAGCTCAACTATAAATGGAGAGGGCAGGAGGAGGATGGGGGGGCATTCTGCTTTGTCCTCCAAGTGGCTGCTACGTGTTCCTGGAGCCCTGCTTCCTGGACTTGGCCCGATATCGCCTGTAGACGGGAAGTAGAAAATAACATCTTATCTATCATAACCCACACCCCTTTGCTTTGCATCTTATTCTCTCCCTGAGTGCTGTGCTGAAGGGGGTCGGGGGGAGTGATAGAAGGGCTTGGTGGGCACCTGGTGCCGTGCCAGGGTCAATCCACCACACTGCCGAAACCACATCTCTTGATCTCCGATTGTTACCAGTATTCTTTGCATTGACTCCATTGCTTTCCTGTTTGGTAACATCAGTGTGTAAAATAAAGCAGGAAAGGGAAATTTTCATGTAAGTTGTAAGTTAATTCCCTACTTGGACAACTCTCAGCTTCCGAGTGAGTGATAAAGACACAACATTAGGTACCCAAAAAGTAGGAAGGACCATAGTTGGAACATTTCTGAGATCACCCTTTTACTAAAAGTCTCCATCTATGACCTCAGCTTATTTATGACGTAAATAATATTTCAACAATAAAATGAGGGACCTGAGGGAGCAGAGTCAACGCCGAGACTCAGGCATGTTCTTCAAACCACTGTCAGGCAGCTGTTACAAGCTTACCTCTGTGCCATTCCACAAAGGCTATGAATCATTGCAGCTCTCAGCTGCAGACCTGCAGCTCCAGGAGAAGCTCTTGCTTTTAGCTATGTATGGCTTTTTGCTTCACTGCCTGTTTTGTTGGCCAAGATAGTGACTGTCCTTTTCCTCAAGGCAAAAATATACCTGAACATTCTGGCAGTTCTAGGTGCATTTTCCCTGTAGAGCTTTAACAGAGGAGTTTATTTTACACTACACCCTCTAGCACGATGATATCCCCACAGCTGACTCAGGCAGGACCAAGCTCCTAACCCTGCCATCAGGATGCCTTTCGGCACCATGGACAGCCTGATTAAAGGCAACTCCATTTTACCGCAGATCACCTAATCAACACAACTCAAGATGTCCAAAGGGATGGGGGCCCGTGATGCTCAGGGCAAAACCACATCACTGCAAGACCGTAATTGGCATGGCAGCAGTGAACTCTGTGACCAAGATCTAGCTGGTTTGAGGTTTTGAGGTGGACGGGGGGTTCCCAGAGGCAGGGAAGCCACAGGGAGCACTGGGTACTGCAATGAAAATCAACCACAGGAAGAACTCAGCTTTGTTTTCCATTAATATTCACTTCATTGATGCAAACAGATGATTTTGGGGAGCTCAGCTGGGCTTTTAATTTTTATCTTTGCACTGTGGAACAGATATCTCCCACCCCCAGACTCCTGAAAGAGGACCTCTTCAAGAACTTGAAGGTCCTGAATCTCACTTTCTGTGGGTTTTGTCATTACAAACGGAACTCAGTCTGGAATACTTTCTAAAAGAAAAATTTGGGAAGGTAAATAAGATAGTAAGGTAAAGTAAGTAAAGTAAGGTAAATAAGGTAAATAAGATGCCTTTAAGATGACAGTTAATGCTATAACCAGATATTAGTCATTAAATAACATCATTCAGTTTCTAATTTCTAGAAATAAAAGGGAAAACCAGAGAAGACTAAAATGTGTGTTTGATGGAAATTAGTAATAGATTGAAGCCTTCCAACACTCCCTTGAGCCGTGGCCAGGAGTCGCGTATCTCTTTACATCAGGAAACTTCCTGCAGAGTCTGGCTAAAGTTTCTTTCTGTAGCTTTATAGTAAGGTATGTGGATTGTTTGAAAGATCAATGCAATGCCCCCCAAATTACACCTCCCCTTCTATTCATGGCGATCTTCAGGTCTCAGGGAAGAAACTCTGCTTTTCAGACAAATGCAATGCATGTTAGAATTGTTTCCTTCCTTCTCTTAAGTCTCATTTTATATTTTTAACACATCCAGCTGCTAGCTGGCTTGTCTCCGAAGTGAGGTGACCCTACTAAAGTGACAGAAGTAAGTACTCTGGTTCACTCGGTGAATAGTAGTTTCACAGTCCCCATCACTCCCAGCACAGTCTCAACATGAGAAATTTTTTCAAAACAATTTTACATTTCCACTCCGTGGAAAACCTGAGATTCAGACACAAAGTAATGCATCTAGTGTCTTGTTACATTTTGATCTGTACCATATATTTTGCTGGATTTTGTTCATGTAACCGTGCTTAATCTAAAGAGGGCAAGGCCAGCTGCTTTTGTCGGACACGTGTATTTTAAATGCAATCAAAGCTGTTACTGACAACAATTCTATGAGGGGTTTGTCTATTCCTCTTTTGGAAAAGATGTTTTAGAACTGGCTGTTTTAATAGCTGATCCCAAATGAAAGGCTTTTCCCCTCCCCCCTTAACAGAGCCTGTTTGCTTCTTGAGTTCATTAATGAATCATTTGGTTTCCCACTCCCACCTGAAAGCCAAGTGAAAATACATGAGAAAGCAGATTGGACATCCGTCTGTTCCTGAAACTTTAGGACTACCAGATGCAGGCAGGACATTTCCAAGCCTCAAATAAGTTTTGACCATCATCTCCTTTCAGGTTACCACTGAGGTCCATTCAGTCTTTCCATAAATTCCTAGACTTCAACACTGAAATGAAATGATTATGCCTTTGATGTCTAACATAGCCTTTGGTGCCATGCTGAAATAATTTAGATCAGAGCCCAGGAATAGTGAAAACCTATTTTCATTGTCTATCCCTACAGATTAAGGAACAATTTTGGAGCCTGCATCATGCAGAAGATAAAAGTCCCATAACAAAACCCTCAGGACTGTTTCCAAACATGCATTTATACCACACCTTGGCATCCATGCCGGCATCTCACTGCCTAAGTCACAGTGACACCACAAAGAAAAAAGAAATCAAAATCTGCTTTCTGGACAGGTTAACATTGGACGCAGTGGTCCCATGAGTGGCAGACAGCTGGGATGCCCATCTGATTCAGTGTGGCCACTTTTTTTTTTTAGATGCCAAGGTAAAGGACAGGAGGTGGAAATTAATCCCCAGTAGAATAAAATGCAGTCTGATGGGAAGCAAGACAAAACGATGCGTAGGATTGCCATGCTTACCACAACAGCAGATACTAACATGCTGGTTATCAAAGTGGGCAGTGTACTATCAGAAACAGAACATCACTGCCTAAATTACTGCTACAGAAGAGATGCTACAGATATTTGCAAATCATGCTATTCAGACTCACCTGCCTTTTCAGAACATGAAAGGCAGAAAATTATGAGCAGATAACCACCGTGGAGCTGCAGCTGAGGCATTACTGCTGAAGAGCAGGAATCTCCCTCTGCAAGCTCTTCAGCTTAGCTCTGAACACTGGCACTTATGATTCAGCTCGTATTCACTTTATCCTCATTTATAAGATAAATAATTTTGAGATGTATCTAAAATTACTTTACAACCTTTTAATCACTGAAAATTGTGTATAATTATTATACCTGCACTCGGGTGCCAAGATCTGCTGTGAAATACTTGGCTGCTCAAAGTGTGTGGAGGAAATGCTTCAATTCCACATTAATTAATGAATTTTTATCCCCACTCCTGTCCATTAACAGCCACCATGCTTTTGCTGTGAATGGTCATTATTACAGACTGAAATAGGAACATAAATTTACTGATAATGAAAGTGTCATTTGGAGGGGCAGTCCATCATGCTGTGTGCTGATAATGGTCAGACCTTTTTTTGCTGTCTCGCATCTTTGCCTTGTTTCTGAGAGGCTGGCATGTAAGGAAGGGATCCTTTATTTATAGACACCCGTGAAACATCCCTTTAAATAAAGTAGGAATGATTTTCAGTATTCCAGTAAATATTGCATTGATTTTAAAATTGCTCTCTCTCTCTCTCTCCTTATCAGACATTGCAGATCTTTGCCAAGAGAACACCCCTGACCTCCTTGCTCCTGAGATTGCTAGCCAGGTTGGGTTTGCGTTGGTATTTTCTGTTGGCTTATTTTTTTGACAAGGAGTGTTGTTGACTCTTGGAGCAAATTACCTGGTTGACTTAATCCTTGTGCACCACTAAAAAGAGAGATTTCAGTTGATGCTCTGCATCTCCAGACCATATGGAACAGAGCTCAAGTTGTCACATTTTCTACCTTTTAACTATTTAACTCCTTATTGAATTCAGTGGGTAGGATCTGATGGCATTTCATCTGCTAATTACTTCATTAGCTACAGCATATGATATGATGCACATAGATGAACATTTATAAAAACGGGCCTCAGTGTAAAAGCATTGCCTCTCAAAAATAGACAAAATGAAATATGGATATAAATAATCTTAAAGAGAACCTTCATTTTATACTGGGTGTTTGCGTACAGTTGGCTTTTTTAGTTTATACAGTATATATTTTAATATACTCGATATAACAAATTATCAAGTGCTTGGAAAGGTCCTCTTTCAGGTGTCTGGGGGTGGGGGGAGCCCAGTGCTTTCCCAAACCCCCTTCAGTTTGCGTGCAGCTGGACACTTTTGTTTAAAAGGGGTACCTATATGCAACTGTGTAGAGCCAACTACCAGTCTTTCCTTCTTAATCAAGCACATCATAGACAAATCACATTAAAAATCTCAGCAGCAAAACTGTGCTGCCTTCACACGTATCGTTTTCTCTAAATCCATCTGAACTTTATCTAGTACCCCATGCCTGATACTACATTACTGGAGATTAAGGTATTCCTTTCAAAGTGAGCAGAATGATATGACACTTGCTCAGAGGCCATCACCCAGCAGCAACCCTCTGCATCCGTGCAATGCTCAGCTGACGTCAGAGCCTAAGCCTGGATCGTAGTCGCGTACTTCAAGGAACCAGTTCAGAAACTACTCATTGTTCATTGAAAAGGCAAAGTAATTAGATGAATGAGTTGCAGGAGAAAGAAAGTTATTCACAGGTTTCTTTCTGTTGGCTTTCTCAAACTGTGAGATGTGGTACAATTATATGTATGCCATATGTAGGTCTAAGATGATTTTTCCATGCCCCCCTGCAGTTCTTGTCCAAAATGCCCATGTCCTCCCACTACCATCTGCCTGAACAGCCTTAAAACACCAGAGCAGCTTTCTGAACCCTGTGCATATATAAAGAACACCAAAACAGTCCCTGTTTCACCTGAACACTGTACCACAGGACTTAGCCTCACCCACCCCTCTAGAGACAAGTATTTTGCAGCCGCTTCTAAGTTTGTCCAGATACATCTTTGGTATGAACTTGTGAAGAATATCTCTGCACAGAGTTCAAGTAAGTTAATTCGACCACCACCTTGGTGCAGTCAAAGCATTTTTAATGTCTTGGGGAGGCACTAGCTGCAGAGCTGCAGTGACAGGGAGGAGATGCCCGAGTCACAGCCCAAGCGCCCATGCTCAGTGTCCCACTCCATGCACCAGACCTCAGCAGGGACTTTTGGAAACTCACTTATAGCCTAATGGGCTACCTGGACTCCAGCAAGAAAACTTGATTGGGATTACTACTGCTCTCTCCATGGGATTGGGAAAGGAAAGTCAGTGTTTGTGGAGCTAATGGGTATGATGACAATGGAGCAGGAACAGCTCCCAGAAAGAACTTGGCATTTGGTACAAGGCGTATGTTTTACACAGGTTGTGGGGCTGTGTTAAAGCTGGAAGGAAAAAAATTATCATCTGAATGAGGGACGGCTCCTGGGGAAATGATAATGGAGCTCCTGTATCTGAAAGATGATGTAGGAACTTGCCCACAAAGTTAATCCTCGCACCTCCATCAACGTCTTTCAGAGGACAGTGAAGTCCACAGCCCATGGAGAACAAGGAACACTCCTGCAGTGACATCCATAAATATAGGATATAAAGAGACTCTCTCAGATGTGGCTGCTCTGCATTGGGTAGGAAGCCCCGGCAGAGGACAAAGGAAAGGCTGTGCCCTGCAGACACGATTTGATGGCAGCTGAGCCCCGAAGGACACAAAGGCAGACAGAAGAAAGGAAATATGAAAAAGCAGGAGCATCCCTTGGCTCAGGGTGCATTTGGGAGCAAGGCAGGACCAGCTCTCCTGCATTCAACACACTGAATAATACCAAAGAAAATCCTCAGCGAGTCACTCCTACCACTGTAATATCTGCCTTTGGTACTGGAGCAAGACTGGAGTAGTCAGAAGGCATGAAAGCAGCCTAACACATTTCACATATCTGCACAATTTTCTTCTAGCATAACTGAATAAATATCATCAAAAGACACTTTTTTTTTTTAATAGTTCTTCTCCATAAAGAGTACAATAGCATGTAGTTAGAACAGTACTGCAAAAGTGAGGTCTTTTTCCTTGTCAACTTACATTATAATAACATCTCACATAAAAAGTGGGGGTTTGTAACCAGTGGAATTATATACAGTAGTGTATGTTTCTATATACTCAGGTTAGTACATATTTACACGTACAATGCACATAGGATTATGCTGGGGCCAAACACTAAAAGAAAACATGCGGTAAATGGTTGCTTTAATAAGTCCTGTTCCATTGAAAGGAAATAAAACCTGAGTATTAATGAGATATAATTATATATTTAAAATCTTTTCCCTTGTGCAGTATACAGAATTAATGCCAGTAAACTCACAAACTGCAACATTCTACTCCATTACATCTGCAATGATTAGAGATAGTTTGAACATCTGGCATATAATCTGTGATAGAAAACAGCATTCTGCACTTTAATGGACGTCTGGAGGCTACACATATCTGATTTTATTTCTTTGTGTTAACTCTTTCCTGGGAGGAAGAGGAGATCCAGTGCTTGAGCACCTTCTTTCTGTCTTTTGATGAAGTTGCACGTAGCTCTGCTCTTTAGCCACTTTCAGGCTACTTACATTTTAAAGAGCTAAACTAAAAAAGGACCCACGCAGATTTCTGAGAGGCTATTTCTAACATAGACAATTCAGCAGCATCAATATTAATGTGTTGAAAACTGCAAAACTCATCCCATAAAAGCGACAATAATTTCTTCATTTTCAGTGACTCCAGAATGTTAGCATGAAGCAGCAGTTGCCATTCCTTCATCATTTCAAAGACTTTGTGAATATCCTCCCTTAATTTGGTTTTCTTTCATAATCTTGTACACGATAAGCTGGGGTTACCAATGTTTGTACATTTTTGATGTACCCTAACTGTATGTACGCAAGGGCTTCTTTGACTGGCACTGACTTTCATTGAAAAAATTAGATTATTTCTCAGCTTTTGCAGGGTGTGTTTTGCCCCAAGCTAAACAAGAAGGTTTTATCCCTACTACATTCTGCAGGGAAAAGAGACATACTAACTTGAAAGGCAAATGAGACTGACAGTGTTATCTTTTGCCTTACTTGCCAAATATTAGCTAATACCAACACCTAAGGAGACCTTGAAATTAGACTCCCGAGTAGTAATTAAGACTGATTGAAGAGCGGTATCAGAAGAGATCTGTGTCACTGCTGAAAGGATTTGATATTTAGAGTGACCTGACGAGTGTTCTGTAAGAGCATCTTTAGGTATGAGAAAGAGTATCTACTGTAGGAAAGAAATTTGCCAGTGTTAAGTATAGTTTTGTCATCTGATAATGTCCGTGTCAGGGGCTTACTCAGCTCCCATAGTGTAACAAAAGCCATAGTTACTGGGTAGCTTCTGTGGAGTACTAATCATTCCCTAAACACGGGTGCATTAAGCAGTCCTCAGGTCCCAAGAACCTCACTGCAGAGGTTCACAAGGGCATCAGAAAGTTCTGATGGATGCATTACCACACAGAAACACACCACACACATGCTATGCACAGGGAAGAATACAAAGCCTGGAGATAATAATTTAAGGCTAAAACCACCTAAGTATGAAGCATGTGCAATACATTAGCTTACTATTGGATTGATTCATGTATTGCTGGATAGTGAAAAGCTTGCAGCCTATAAAAAAAAAGAACAGTGCTCATTTGTAAACCAGATTGAACCCATTTCAACAAAGATTAGGAAAAATTGGCCTAATTATAGATGATGATCTAATACAATTTAGCCATTGTTAATGGAAGTCAGGATCAGAAAGTTGCATGTTACTTCCAGTTCCAATATCTGAACTAATGGATCAGTGATTTCTTCTGTAGTAAGAGATCCAGTCCCCTACATATTTGTCACTTTTAAAAAAAAGGTCATTAGATTCAACAGCTGAAAAACACTGAAGGATAACTTGAAATCATCATTTCTTGAGGAATCACCTGCCCAGGTCTAATGAAACCCAGTCAAGTGTCTGGAAATAAGCCAATCATGTTTTACCCAAGTAGCTACATAGCCCTTGAATTATTCAGAATCTTTGTCAATATCATCAAATGCAAAGATCAGCTCTACAGCTGTAGGGCTTAGTCCTGTTCCACCTTCAATCAATAAGACTCACTGGAAAAACAGGCTGGTTTAGACCCCAAAGGAGTAAGCTTCTCTTTGATGGTAATTTAGTGTAGATCCAGAGAGGTTCTGTCAGAACAAGGGGCATATTTAACCTGGATTTGTTTGATGTCCCTCTACCCAGAATTGTAAGCAGAGATCTTAGCATATGTAATTCACTAGGTTAAACCATGAACTGAATTATTTCAGCGTTAAATTCCTGGAAGAGTGATAGGTTTGGGAGATCCCTACAATTCCACTTTTCCAAGCAAATTATTCAAAGACCAGAGTTGCCAGCTCATTTAGCACAAAATCATGGAAAAATGAATCTGTGCCATAGATTCATCAGATAAAACCATCCTGTGAAATTCTTGTTGGTGAGCAGGGAAACAAAAAGGAATGGACTGAAGCAGTTGGGCAAGCATTTAGACAAGAGAAGCAGTATTTCAGATCTACAAGGGGTGTTTAAAGCAGATATTTGCTTTCCCCTGCTTTGACTAAGCAGCAGTTTTTTACAAGCATTTGGTTGTCCAGCTGCCCTCCACTGTTGCCAGATGATGCTTGTGGACAACGCAGAACCGAGACACTCATCATGGTTTTCCTCCTGCCCACCAAGACACGAGATGCCCATAAAAAGACCCACACAGAACAAATCAGGTGCTTCTGTCAAGGCAAAGGAAGAGGTCAAAGTCCATCTGGCTCAGTGAGAGGACAGTTAGACTGAGATCGCTAAGGCTGTTGGTTTCAGCATCATGCATTAAAGCTTCATCCTGCAGTGATGGAACTGGGAAAAAGGACCACCTAACCCACTCTGTTTACCTATCACATATTCTGTCACCATGGGGGTCATCCTCCAGAAGTCCTCTGCAATGACTCGCCAGAAAAGCCACACCAGTGACACCCCATCTGTCATGTCACTGCAGAGGTGCATGAGACAGACTTTGGAGGACGGTGGCATTTGATTGCAGCAGACGCTGTGTCAAATCATCAGGAGGGAACCCTTGGCCTTCCCCACCAGGGCCTCACTACTGCAACAACACATTTGACCTTCGAAGCAGATAAAAAAAACTTAAGAGTCTCCATGGCTCCCCAAAGTACAGCTGATGGTCCTGGGGGTTTCCCCTTGTGAAACCAGCAGGCTTTGTAGCTTAACAAACAAGGAAACGGGCACAAGAGTAAAAGACAATTTGGGATTGACTTCCTCTTGTTCTCGGAAAGCACTAGGCAGAGTTACCATACAGCATTAATTAGCTTTTACATTAACATCGAGCTGCAACTGAACAACTTACTAGGGAAGATGAAAACCAGACTGGCCGGGTCACCTCGCGGCAGATTTAAACGCGGCGAAACCGGAAGCTCCGCTCCGAGCGCGAACAGCGGGGCAGGGGCGAGGGGCAGCTCGGTGCCTGGGGCCCAAATTGAACCAGGAAACCCCGAGGAGAAGCGGCGAGCCTCTCAAGGCCGGCGGGACCGTTAGCGGGCGATTTGAAACGCGGCGCGACCGGAAGCGGCGGCCGTGGCAGAGGGGCGGGCGCGCGGGGCGAAGGGCGGCCCCGCCGCTGGGGGAGCTGCCCCTCCACGCGCGCGGCGCTGCCGGGGCGGCGGACACGCGCGGCCTACGGGCTGCCACAGCCTGGCGCGGGCGGACGGGCTCCTCTGCCGCCTAGCGGAGTGACCAGAGGAAGGAGAAAAGCTGAGGGGCATGAGGGAGCCGGGCGCTGCCCGCCCTCCGACAGGAAGGGGAGCGCCCTCAGGAAGCGTCCAGGGGCAAGGGACAATTTGTTGGGTATTTCTGATGGATCCACCATCAGAAAGGCTTCCTGCACCTATCACCACCACACCCACAAGAAAAAAAGCAGGGTTATAGTTGTAGGCGACTCCCTTCTGAGAGGGTCAGAGGATCCAATGTGCCGGGCAGAGCCTTTTCCCAGGGAGGTCTGCTGCCTGCCTGCAGCCCGGGTTAAGGGCCTCGCTAGGAAACGCCCCAGCTCGGGACAATCCTCAATTTACTATCCATTGCTGGTCTTCCACATAGGCGGTGGGCACACTGACAATAGTAATATAAGAACAATCAAAAGATTTTAGACCCGTGGGATGACTTGAGGGATTCTGGGCCACAAACTCGTTTCCTCTCTCCTTCCAGCTCCAGATGGCAACATTAGAGTGAAAATTCAGGTTATTAATACATGGCTCCATAGCTGGTGTCACTAACAATTTTGGCTTCTTTGACACCGAGGTGGACTATAGAGCATTAGGTTTGCTGACACCTCATGAGAAACACCTTTCTCAAAGGGGGAAAGAGGGTCTTTGCACAAGAGATTACAGGGCTGCTGGACCAGGCTTTAAACTAGATATGAAGGGGGAGTGGTATGTATCCAGACTAGCTAGACATGCCCATGGGTGTCATATCCCAGCACTTGAGGCAGGATGCTGACATGTTTGAGAACCAGAAGGTCTCCCACCCCCCAAGGGTAAAAACTATACACTGAACCCCCTCTCCGAAATGTTTATACACCAACTCACGCAGCATGGGGAATAAGCAGGAGGAACTGAAGATCTATGTTCGGTCACAGGGCCATGATCTCATTGCAATTACTGAGCCATGATGGGATAGCTCACGTGACTGGAATGTTGTCATGGACAGTTATGTACTTTTTAGGAAAGACAGACCAGCAAGGCGAGATGCTCTTTATGTGCATGAGCAACTGGAATGCAGTGAGCTCTTCCCAGGGGGATGCAGAACATGCTGAAAGCTTATGGATGAGAATTAAGGGGCACACAAATATAGGTGAAACTATTGTGAGTGTCTACTGCAGACCACCAAACCAGGAAGAAGGTGTTGACAAGACCTTCTACAGACAGCTGGAAGTAGCCTTGAGATCACATGCCTTGCTGATCATGGGTGACTTCAATCACCCTGATATTTGTTGGAAAGGCTGCACAGCAAGGCATACTCAGTCCAGAAGGCTTTTACAATGCATCAATGATAACTTCCTGATTCAGGTGTTGGAAGTGCCAACAAGGAAGGGAATCTGCTGGACCTTGTACTAATGAACAAAGAAGATCTGGTCAGGGATGTGAAGGCTGGGGTCAGCTGTGGTGGCAGGAGACCAGCATGGATGAGCAAGGAGCTGCTGAAAAATACTCAAGTGGAAAAATGTAGCTCATCGCATGTGGAGAAAGGGAAAATTATAGGAATTCTGTCAGGGTCTGTAGGGATGCAACAAAGAAGGCCAAGGCCCTCTTGGAATTAACTGTGGCCAAGGAAGTAAAGGAGAACAAGGGCTTCTTCAAATGCATCAATGGTAAAAGGAAGACAAGGGAAAACATGGGCCCACTGCTGAATGATGCAGGAGCCCTGGTGACAGAGGATGCAGAGAAGGTGGAGTTACTGAATGCCTGGGCAGACTGGAGAGCTGGGCAATGGAGAACCTAATGAAGTGCAACAAAGATAAGTGTAGAGTCCTACACCTGGGGACAAAACACCATGTACCAGTACAGGTTAGGGGTAGACCCACTGGAAAGCAGCCCCATGGAGAAGGACCTTGGTGTCCTGGTGGACAATAAGTTCTCCATGGGACAGCAATGGTCTCTTGTGGCCAGGAAGGCCAATGGTCTCCTGAGGGGCATCAAGAAGAGTGTGGCCAGCAGGTCAAGGGAGGTTCTCCTTTCCCTCTACTCTGCACTAGTGAGACCACATCTGGAGTATTGTGTTCAGTCCTGGGCTCCCTAGTTCAAGAGGGACAGGGAAATACTGGAGAGAGTCCAACAGAGGCTACAAAGATGCTGAAGGGACTGGAACATCCCTGATGAGGAAAGGCTGAGAGCCCTGGGGCTGTTCAGCCTGGAGAAGAGAAGCTTGAGAGGGGAGCTTATGAATGTTTACAAATATCTGCAGGGTGGGTGTCAAGTAGAAGGGGCCAGGCTCTTTTCTGTGGTGCCCTGGGATAGGACGAGAGGCAATGGTAGCAAGGCGAAACAGAGGAAGTTCCACCTTAACATGAGGAGAAACTTTTTTCCACTGCCACGAACAGGCTGCCCAGAGAGGCTGTGGAGTTTCCTTTTCTAGAGACTTTCCAGACCCACCTGGCTCTGTTCCTGTGTGGACTGCCCTGGCAGGGGGGTTGGACTATCTCCAGAGGTCCCTTTCAACCCTACTATTGGATGATGCTGTGTTCTGCAGAACAGAAAAGTCCTGCACCTAGCAAAGGCCTACTGGCAACCCCAACCAGATATGCTGTAGCAATACAGAGTTGCACACACTTGCAGAGCTTGTGGGTACACAGTACAGGCTGAATTCATGCCAACGGCTCCAAACGTAGATAGAAAATTAAGTTGAAAAGCTTTTTTTTCCTCACATAATTCCACCAAGAGGTTTGGAGCAACAAGCCAATTACTTTTCCTCAAACTCTGCAGGCCTTTATAGATGTAATAACTCTCAGTACTTGGACTCCAAAGGGAATAACTCTCAACACAAAGCAGAATGCTACAGGGCAATCCCAACACCAAAGAGTATTTCAGGTGTTTCTGCTAGAGTGTGCCCCAGGTTACAAGACCCCCTGGAATTGAGGTGATCTTCAAGAGAGCAGCAGCCTACCACAGAAAGGTGGGTCAGAAAATTATTCAGACTAGGAAAACATACAGAAAAGATGCTACAAACTCTTTCCCTCTGTGCAGTTTTGTACTGCGGCATGTTCTGGTAGCTATTTATTCTGGAGAACGCGTGCAGAGCATACTCTTGCAAGCATAATCCTCTCTGATAAGCCATGGATGGCTTTCTACTCCCTAAATAAAAGCCACCACACCTTGGGGGTCAGTTTTCCCCACAGCCTTGATCTACTTAAAGCCAAAGTTTAAGACCACCTTTTATTTTGAAGAGGTAGTTGGCCAGCTGACAGTTGCAAAGCAGCATTAGTTTGCAGCCAATATACCCTGAAAGGGTCAAAAAAAACCTAGAAGAAAGTCACTTCATCTTTACACTTAATCTCATACTGCCTAAGCCATGTTTATGAGGATCTCATGTTTGGAGCTGGCAGGACTCTAAACTACAGTGAAAGTGCAGACCACAGCGAATCAGGTTTCTGGCTTCAAAAGGGTAAAGTGCTGGGCTGCATGACTGCCAGAGGGACTGGGCAGTGCTGGAAGGTCCCTTCCCGCAGCCACAGGGACATGTTCCCAGCATATACCTACTGAAGAAGGGGCTCACCTGCCCAGGAGCACCTTGCTCTGCCTTCCACCTCCTGTCCTCCACACCTTCCTCCTTCCCAGATCTCCATCCACGCTGGTGAGGCAACACTTAGCTCTCCCTGTGCAGACAAACCCTGCATTCTCCTACCTGGTGGACCTCAGGCACTGTCATGACAAATACGCAGCAAAGATCTTCAGCACAGAAGACCAGAAAGGATGGAGCCAGGGGAGTTTGGAAGCATTGGACTCCTGACATCATGGCTTCCAGGGGCTGCCTTTCACACATACCCCCTCCAGAGCACACAAAAGCACTCCGTCACCCAGATCACTAGCTTACTCCTTCCCCTACACACATGAACAAGCATCAAGGAGTAACAGTGAAGAAAACTCCTGAAAGCAGGTAGGAATTTCACGAGTGGTTTTCCCTGTCAGAGAGGAATCTTGGCTTTCGTTAATTAATATATCAGAAGAAACCAGCGCAGAAACAGGTCTTGTTATCTGGCTTCCTAGATGGTAGACTTTGGTTCATTAGCCTTAAAGCTTATCAACTGGATAACACTATTTATTCCACATAGAGTAATGTTCTGCTTTAAAGGAATACAGTATTGCCTGGGATATGCAGGAATGAATTCCAACGTTATTCTCAGCTTAAATGCACACTAACCCACGTAAGTGAGAGATCCAGATATAAACGGATTCAAAGAAAGTAGGCCTGAGGAAGAAAGGGAAAAATCTAGGTACCCATACCCTGGAGCTACTGCACGTCTGACTGTACATTAATTACCCATTAGTTTCAAGTTAACACTACACAGATTTGGAGCCTTTGCTCTTTAGCCATATTGAAAGCAAGCCATAAAATGAAAGCTAAGCGCGCTGAGCTCCTCTTTTGAGGTCAGCGAGAACACTAACATTACATTTGGAGCTTTCTGTCTGGTTGGAAAACAAGCTGTTGGACTGATATTTAAAGTGTATGTTCGCTGAATTAGTGCAGAGCTATGCAGTCGCAGATCGCTCCACAGACACCTTAACAGCCCCTTCAGAAATACCATGATTTTAATCGTAGAAGCGTGCAAGGGCAGTATATCTCTGCAGCATTCAATACTGTTGACAATAAAATGATAAAAAAAAAAGATGCTTTAAACATGCGGTAGATGTGTTTGGAAATTAAATATATCAGCCATTTTTTTCTCTTCCCCCCCCCCCCCCCCCCCCAAATTACTAAAAAGCAACAGTCCACACTAAAGACCAACTGTTTGTAAAATTGGATTTTTAAAGATGAAGTCTTTTTTAAGCCAAGGCTGGTAAAAAGAAGCATTAGAACAATTCTACATACTGGAAAAAATAAAGCCAGTTAGCTAATTCATCTCACTAAAAAAAAAAATAGTGGATTTATGCCACTCACTTCAGTGTTTCAGATATTGCAATTTAAAATAGTGGGGATATTACATTAAACTCCAGAAAATGTGAGGCTCTGGAGAAGCAGGGCTATAGGCAATGACATATTGTTCCTCCTACATCAAAGTGAGAGCACACGGACCTGGAGCAGACCTGACCGTGGTCATCACCGGACACAAACCAGTCTCCAGCCCCAGCCCAGGTGTTCCCAGGCTGCAGGGGACATCTCCTCCTCCACACCCACCACAAAACTGATGACAAATACCCACTTCACAGCAACTCTCTGCTCCCAACAAGCTCCAGGGAGAAAGAGCTCAAGGCTTCTGTCCCCATCAAACTCCACTGCCGCCCACCCCATGACACAGCAGCAAAGCCCTGGGGACACCCCAGATGCTCAGCAGAGATGCTCCAGTTGCAGAAAGACAGCTCTGTAGCTGAAAACTCACAGGCTACCACCTCACTGTTTATTGGTTTGGGGCATTTTTCCAGGGGTGGGGGTTAAGATTTAAGTTTGAAATTGCAAAGTAACTTGGTCTCCAGACAGCCAGTTTACAACTTCTATAGCTGTGCACAGTCGTTCTCCCAGTGCTGGTTGGAAACCTGACTTCTCAGAGGCTTCACCGGAACCACCTCCCTCCCCTTTGCTGTGCAAGTGAGAAACTGCATCAGCTGTTAAGTGGCCTAATGCAAACTGATGTGGCAGTTTCAATTCAATTGCCACCGCACGAGTAACACCACAGCAAAAGTCACCACAGTGATTGGCATTAGCTTGAACTGTTATTGTCATCGCTCACGCAGTACCATCAAGGTGCACGGTCCTTGTTGCCTTCACGGCCGAGCAACGGGAGAGTTGATTCGAGCAGCTCCATCACAGCCTGTCAAAGTGGCACGCTTGAGCCTGGCACAGGCTGTCCCTGGACTGAGGTGGCAGGGAGTACTTCAGGACAGCGAGGCTGCTCCCTCTCATAGCTGCTAAAACTTAGGATGACATCCACACACCGCAACTTCAAGTAGGAAGGCTGCAATTTGAAAGGTTCTAGGAGCATCACTGGGAAAGGAGCTGTACCAGGTTATTTGTGCTCCAGGGGGTTGGGGGGCAAGCTTGTGTTTGGTTTTTTTAATCCCTTTTTAAACCATTGACAGGGGAAAGTGACACATAACACTGCAGTATATAAGCATCTTTGGTTGCTTCCTGCAATATAACTTATTAGGTGGATCTTAACTAATTACAATTTGTATTTTTTGTGAAATTAAGCATTGATAACCAGCAGCTGTACAGCTAAGCCAAGGAGCCTGCACTTTTCACAAATCAAGCACCCAGGTAAGTGAGGAGCTCCCCAACCCTGCAGCACATCCCGCACCAGGCAGCGGCAGCCTCCAGGAGCGAGCTCAGACCCCCGAGTACCAGGGAGGGGGTTTCTGCCCCTCTGCCTTCAAGCACAGGCATATTACTCCCTGTTGTATCCAGTCTAATTTTAAGTCACTGGAGTGACTGCAAATTTGCCAGACCTCCTGGGAGCTTATTAAAGAGTTGAGAAGAGCTGCACTTGGGAAGTTTGCCTTTGCTCAGTTTTATCTCATTGCTCCTGGACTCTTTCAGATCATCCTCACACAGCTCTCTCCCTTCTTAATTTTCAGTCTTTATGCACTTATCGGTGTTGGCAGCAAACTCTCCACTACCTGGAAGCAGTCCCTTCACCTCCACAGCCAGCAGCAGAGCCCCACAGCCCACTAGCTGGGCTCAGCTCGGCCTCGCTCCTTTTATAGCCCGAATCGGGCCGGGCCGGGCCGGGCTATTGCCGACACCTGGCCCGGGGCCGGTCCCCAGCACCTGGCTGCGAGCCGGGCTCTGCCCAGTTCACGGGGGCGAATGGGGCTCTTTGTCCACTTCTCAGTTCCAGGCTTGGGGTTCAGGTTTTCCTCTTTAGAGAGAAGGAGAAAGGAAAAGAGAAAAGAAAAAAGAAAAAGAGAAAGGAAAACTGTCACTTCCCACGTTTTCTGCTCCTGGGGGCTACAGAGGTGCCAAGCAATGCCTCAAACCCCGCCCCATGCCTTTGCCAGCCCCTGCCCAGGGGCTCCCCGCTTTGCCCCAGGGGAGCCTGGCTGCTCACCCCTCCTGCCCCTGCCCCCCCCTTTACTGCCGTCCTGTTTCTTTCTACTCTTGCTTTGTCTAAACACAGTATTTTTGCCTCCAGACCTGAATTTCTGTTTCTTCAGGTTACATTTTTATTCTGGCCCATTTTTTCCTCCTCTGTTATTCCTGTCGTCGGTGATGTTTGCAATAGCTACTAATGTACTGCAAATGTAATTAGTGTGTTTACTTCTATCTTTCTTTAGCTCATTAATAAAGATGTTAAATAAAAATATGCCTTCCTCTGCTAACAACATCCTTGAAATAGTTAGGAAGATGGGATCCTAAGGTAATAAAGAACTATATTATTGGACAAGAGTTTTCCTCGCATCTTTCAGCATTTGCCATGCTCCTTATGGGCAATTAAAGCATAAAACAACTTCCTCACTTCACACCCAGAATAATCTTCCTCCCTGTTCTGTGTTTGCGTGTATAGGATACATATGTGAAGAGCAAGACTAGACATCAGCTGGCAGCTGATATAACAGAAGTAGCAAGGTTTTCTGTGTTCTAGATGCAGAGGAGTAAAGTGTAGCCATTCCTTAAGCTTTTTGTGTATCTTGTCGGTTTTCAGCAAAGGATAGAAGCCTTGAGTGCTTTTAAAACTTTACTTACTGTGGTTACTGTAGCTGTGTCCTAATACAACAGCTTGTGTGTTTCTTGCACGACCGTAACTCAGCATATTGGCTGCATCCACCACTGCATCCAGGATTTCCCATGACTCGCTAGCCAGCCTTGTTCCTTTGACTTTGACAGGGCTGGGAACACGCAGCAGTTCATGGCACTGCTTCGCTGTTAGGACAAAAGGATGTGCACTTCTTTTCACCTTCAGGAAGATGTGCTGAAATTAACTCGTGTCTCTAGTGAATTGGTGTGAAATGAAATAATATCGGGTTTCCCTTAATTTTCTATCTGCTGAAGTGACAGCAAAGAAAAACCAAATGCTTAGAGAAACAAACAACAACAACAAAAAAGCAAGGAAGAGAGAGAGATCCAATGGTACACAGGGGCTAGTTTATCAAATTCATCTCAATTCTTCATCTCATGCTCAGCTATTTAAACAGGATTTAAATAATACATTTATTTAATGGAGAGCCTTTTCTCTGGGGGCCCTCTGGCATTAAGGTGTGTTGAAACAGAAGCTGTCTTTTTTCTTTGTAATATATGAAGGAAGACTTAAGATCACTGGATGCACATTTGGGTAATCATAAATTAATTGTAATGTAAACTTTCACAACATGTTCAGAGCATGTTGAGATTTTGTTTGATTTTGAATTGCTCCAAAATGACATCTAATTATATACTAGTGATTAACACATTGGTTGCTACTAAGAAATAGCAACTAAGCAAACATTACAATTCAGTATTTGAATTTACTATGGGTTGGATTTGTCAGATTTTTTTGCTTTTTTTTTTAATGCACAGAGGAAACACGGTGGTAAATTCAAATTCTCAGACAGGTGCTGCGACTATTTTTCCTCATTTGTGAAAATTAGGGATTACATCATTACAGGAAGGAAAAGAAAGATGATCTTGATGGCTCCTTTTCTTTCTCCATTTTATTTTAATTCTCTTGTCTTTCTGCCCCCCTCCTGGGACACCGCTCAGTAGTGGGACCTGCCCTACAAGCATGGGTCTGGGTTTGCCACTGGACGCTTAAGCTCTCTGGGGCATGAGGCAGGAGGGGGCAGCTCAGCTCCTTACCCTGATCGTCACACCATGGTTCAACTGCACTCCTGCCAGGGCAGGACCCACGAGCAGTCCAAACCAGGCCAGCTTCAAACCCCACCTCACCTGCAGAAGCCCCATCCCATCCCTAATCCCCCTCTCCAAGCCTGGCAGTACTTCTTTGAAAACAAAGTTTCTGAAGCATTGGAAGGGAACAGTGTTTTCAGTGTAAGCTGAAGATACAGACTTAATGAGGTCTAATTTTCATCTCTGAGCCAAATGCTGTCCCACTTTAGCTCACTTTTCCATTCTCACCGGAGTGAGAATCACTACCCCCAGCCTTAGTGCTTTTGATGTTAGCTGGAGATTAGCGATGGTCTTAGCTGGAAGAAATGAGGGCTTGGTTGTCTCTGGAGACACTGTTCTCCAATTTGGGTTAAGCGAACAATGCCACATTTCCTTACTCTGGCTGTGTTTGGGCAACTGCTATGAAGCTTTGGATGCCGGATGCTGTTACAGTGCTGGGGATAGGACTGGCCAGCAGCAGACAGTAAACCAGCATCTCTCAGTTTCACCCGGGCAAGGCACATCTTTGGGTGTCATCTTTTCCACACAGAGCCCAAAGCATGGGGCAGCCTCTCCAACTTCACCCGCCCACTTCTGTCAAACAGAAATAATGACAGGATCAGGCACTTTTTTGCATCACTTTAAGAATTTCTGAGTTAATCACAAACGCACGAGGCCACAGAACTGAGACGTGCTCAGGTGGAGATTAGTAAACTCCCTGCAGGGAACTGAAAATGAACATGGCCGTGAGGCCGTGAGAAGGTGACACTGTTTCCACTGAAGCAAATACCACTGAGCACTCCCAGGATATTCAGATGCCAGTCAATCTCGTTCTGAACATCAGAAGCATTTTGCCCTTAACAGCCACGGGAGGAGAAGGAAGGGGTAGACATTAAAATATCAACATTCATAATCCTGAGGACAAGGTGTTTCTCCCATAAATCAATAGCGTTTGCAGGCTTTAGCTCTGTGGAAGCATAGAGTGGATCAATGGCTTTGGAAAAAATGCACAAGCCTTCCAGTTTTTCAAAGCTAACTGCAAAGGAGCCTTTTCCTTAGCGCATGGGCAAGCTGGGTTTGGTGATGCCAGTACCACCAGCAAGGTCGGAGAGGAGACACATGGACGATGACTGGCGCACAGGTACGACTGCGTTGCCTCACGAGGGAAGCACGCAGTGCTTTGGCAAAAGCAATGCAAACACTGACTGACCCCGTGTTTCCCACAGCAGATTTCTTGGTAGCAAACGGACAGTTGTCTTCTCCGGGAGCAAAGCCTTCCCCAGTGGTGTTCCCACTGCACTGGCTGTCAGCTCCCTCCCACAGCAAGGGAAGGACTAGCACAAACTGGGAGCAGTAATTCTCTAGTGAAGACGGATGTACCACAGTCACAGATATCGTGTGAGAGATTTTTAACAGAAGAGAGATTTTCTCTGTTGGGATTAATAGTGCTATTTTTCTTTATTACTCCTTGTGTTTCCCTCATTCATGCATCAACTTCTTTCAAACAGAAAACAATTGAGAAAACAATCCCCCAAGAATAAAATCTAAGAAATAATAAGGAAACACAGTGGCACAACCTAAAGAGAAATCAAATATTCCACATCACAGTATCTCACACAACTTAAGGACACGTTTTCTCCACAAATTCTCGCTTTCAAAGAGAAGCTTCCCTCTCCCCCCGCCTCTATTTTCATTACTAACAGGCCTGATTCACCATCAAATTATTTTAACTTTATGCAGCTGGAATTTCAGGAGCTACAGTGATTCATCACATCCTGTGGCTCAGATTTTCAACCCCTCACTCTGTATTTATGCTCCTCAGTAAGTACCTGGTGCTCAGAAATGCTGAATATCCACTACTGGCTTCTCTACAGTGTTGAAAATAAGACACATCAGGACACTAAATATGGAGTTAAGGGGTTCAGTCGGGTTGCTACTAAAAGAAAACCCGCAGGGTGTATATGTTTGTGTATATAAACGCATACAGTTATTGCATATATATAAACAAATGTATCAATTCCTGTGCTTATCCAAAATATTTCAGTTGTCATTAAGGATCCCACATTCAGCAGCTTTTTTTTTTTAATGATCAGATTTCCCTTCAACCTCATCTACTGAGATGTAATTTACCTACTTCTACTGTCTGCACATGAGCCAAAGTTTCCGCTATCTGTGTCTACACAGGTAATTAATGTGTAATAAAGAGAAGAAAGCCTTGTTTCCAGCCTGCTTCACATTTTGAGAATCTATATCAAGAAAGAATTAATGACTGTGAGCACGGAGAGTAATTTTCGACGATTTCTTTGTGATATTGGTAAGCGAAGGTTCTCAGACACATCTGCTGCACAACTCAGTGCCATAGAAACCCGGCGTTATATTGAATGAGCAGAACTGTAAGGGAATCACAAACACTTAACCCCCAAAAGCGAGGTGTTTGCACCTATGCAAAAACCAAAAAGATTTCTCAGTCTTTCCACTCCTGGGGGCAGATCCTCCCCTGGGGTGACCCTCTGGATGGTATTTGATTTACGCTAGTGATGGAGAGCCCCTCAGCTTCCATGTGCTGTGATGTTTGCCTTCTCCACCTGCACTCAGCATCCTTCCACATGGCTCGGTGGAGCAGTAATATAAATTCTGGTCATAAACTAAGAAGAAAAATAAACCAAACCAAACCAAACTGACAGAAAATGTGAGGAACAATTTGCATCTGCACACAATTTTCCCCTCTGTTTGCACCACTGCAATGCATGATCTTTTACCTTTAGCCTTCGGTTTGCTTCTCCTGTCCTCTTGGTTGCTAGTGACGCTGGAGAGCCTTTAAAATATTAAGAAAATTACATCTGCTACATCTTGCTTTAAATACAGCGTTCGGTCTTGTTAAGTGTTATTTCATACGTTAAACGAATAGCTTGCCCACCAGGTAAGCTACATTTTGTTGCTTACCATGTCTGTCTTTGCACAACATGTAGTACACGGGCATAAATAACAGCGTGCTATATAAATAATTACATGTGCGAAAGGCTGTAAAATACCAAGGATATATTTGTACTTTTACTTATGAGAGCGTTGTAAAAAACGATTGCTTTGTTCACCAGGCAGTTTCTCCGTGTTGTGAACGGGGTGCACGCAGAGAACGTTTTCCAAAGTTGTTGCTTTTTTGTTTGGTTCCTTTTTTTTTTTTTTTTCTTTTCTTTTTTCCTTTCCTCCAGGTCACACCAGCCTTATAGTTAGCAAATTGATAAGGTTCCACTGTTAAGCTTTATTACTTGTGACATGAGCCTATGACACTTTATAAAAAGAAGTAATCCAGAACAATCTCTAGGTAATTAACACCTAGATAAACAAACATAAATTTCTATATTGCATTTATTTGGACTACCACTCAAATATGCGTGAACCATGCTTTTTTAATTAAAAGATAAATCTATGTGACACTTAGCCTCAAACTTAATTATTCAGCATAGTATAATAAAAAATAGAGCCCATTAAATGTGTCTTGCTCTGTATTTCTGTATTAACAGCAAAACAGTTCACTCTGGGATCATTTAAATTTTCTTATTCCTCTTTTCCTGCGATTTCCCTGTTCGCTGAGACCCTTTTAGTTAAAAAAAAAACAAACCAAAACATTACAACAAAACAACAAAAAAAACCCCACAGCAATAAGCCCCCAAACACCACCAAAAGGTAAGGAGCTGCAGAACTTCTCACAGCCCCTGTAAGGCTCAGCCAGGTGACATTTTTAAGATGACATTATGCCACAGCTTTTACCTTCCCTCCTCCCCCTCCCCGGACTTCCCCATGGCAACACTTCCACCGCAGTGGATCGTGACAAGTCGTGATATCCAGAAATGAGAACCACAATACTTAAGAATAATTTCACTGGGATTATGCTTACAATACTCAAGGTGAGATTTTTATAATATACTGCTATGATACAGATGTTAAACAGAGAGGGGAAATAGCCAATTCCCAAATTACCAGAGACGGAGGGGTTATAGTCTTTATAGAAGTTTCAACAAGAAACATGATCTTCGAGCTGAGAGCAGCCTTCTGATGTTAGGTGGGAAGACTTTTGTCAAGACACCCACCATCTGCATTAGGAGGGCTGCCAATTAGCTGCCAGGTAACAAAAAAGCTCTGCAAACCGGACTTGAGGTGAGACAATCACCTTTCTCTTCCCGACCTTACGAAGAGCCTGGGTGGGTGATGCCACAAGGCCAGTGGCTGGTCCTTCTTAGCATTCCCTAGAGGACAGAGGTACCAGTTAATGGCCAGTTTCTAGCAGAAATTGGGGCCATAAAGGAGACCGTGCTTCTAAGCATTCCCACAGAGGTGCAGTGACACCATCACTGCTCCTCGCAATTGGGCTTTCACATTTTCATTTATCCTCTACTGAAACCATTAAGCAGAGAAACCTTGGGGAGACACCCCATGCCCCATCCTCCCTCACCCCAAACAGTCGTTTTTCCTCAGCTCCAGGGCACAGAGATTACCTGAAAGGACAACAATCCTTTGATTGAGGCAGAGGTCATCTCTACACCTCGGGCTCAAGCCTCAAGTAATATTTTTACATCCTACACTTTTGTGCTGAAGAGAAGCAGTTCCCCCCAAGAGAAGCTGTGAAAGACCTAAACTTTGCAAAAAGTAAAAATTAGCCATCACCTGCTTGGATTTGGATTAAAATTTGGTGCATTACGGATTTTTCTACCCTGCAGATGAAGGCACCTGGGGTATTTACCTACAGAGCAGTGGGTCTGGCCCCAGCACCACGATTCACCTGCCCACAGGTGATGGCAGCTCCATGCTGCAACTTTCAGCCCTTCACCAACTGAATTTCGATGATGCTATGCCTTCGTTCTTAACCTTCTAGAGAGTTTTTATGTCTTTTTCTACTGGAGAATTCAAGCTACAGCGTAACTTTATTATTATGCATACAATGGGCTTCATTTAATGTTAAAATTTCCCTTTTCTAAATGCTTTTTGTTTTGTTTTTGTTGTTGGTTGAGGTTTTTTTGGTGCAAGGCCACATTCCTCTGTCGTCCTCAAACCTGCTGTATTTTCTCTGAATCGATGCTTTTTTTTTTTTTCATGCTAATAATCTTTACTCTTTCTAAGAAGTTAACAAATCTGCTCGTTTTGTTACTTTCCAATGTGCCAAATAAAACCTAAACCAGGAAGAATAAAGATTCATCCAGGAGAATGGGAGGGCTCTTGCCCTTGCACATCCTTTGAAGTGTGGGCAGCTTTCTTTACGTGCACTGTAACAATGAACCTCGCAGTTTTCTACAGCCAAATATATGATCTATACCAACGATTTTGTTTTAATGTGAAAACATGACTTTATACATCATAGTGTATGGTACACACGTCAAACACTTTCAGACCAAAGCTTGATAGACCCCAAGACTTTTTTCTATAGTACACAAGTAGTAGTATATAAAACAATTATTACTACATGCTAAAACAGATTTCCACAGTCTTTTAATTAAGCACAATATATATAATATATATGTATATACTGTATATAGATTTGTTCAGATTAATAAGTGGACTGAGCACACACACCCAGCATTAATACACTCCAGTAACTGCCTAACAACTGTGAATTTACTGACATAGATTTTTTTTTGTTTGTTTTCTGTTTTTAAATCTGACAAAGCTGCAGAAAATAATGTTTTAATTGTTCCTAATAAACATAAGCAAGTAGGAAAACTTTTTTTTTTTTTTTTTCCCAGAGGTAGAGGTTTTATTGCGTAAAACACTGGAT
>JANVCC010000037.1:1489621-1534193 GCA_025345505.1 Todiramphus chloris collaris
CTTCAAAGTTTGAAATCGCCCTGCTTTTTAAATACCTAAACGATCTCCTGACATTTTGCAATCACTTTATTATCCCACCTACATTGTTTGGAAGTACTTGTTGCCAGGTAACAGTTTAGCAGCCATTTTCAAGGGCTGGCCGTTTCTTTTGCTTGTGTAATGTATAGGTTTAAACACAGGCGCGGATGTACGGAACATGTGCAGTTTTGCGTGTAGATATACATCCAGCGTGTGCATGGCTGACTATCTCTGTGTGTAAATGGAAATAGAAATATATATATATATGTGCACATATGTGTGTATGTGGACATGCACATATACATATAACTTGAATGTTTCCAGCATCCCGTACACTGCTGGGAATGTGCGTGCTGTTCTGTTGCTTGGAAGGCGCTTCGCTGACCCTCACCCAACTGAGTATCTGCCCCCCCGTGGCAAAGGCTGCTGCAGTATGTGGAGATGGAGCCACCAAGCTGCATCACTCCTGAGCCTTGCTGCCCTCCTCTGATAGCTCTGCCGAGCTTCCCGGCTTGACAGCTGTGGGTTCCTCCAAATTCCCAGAAGCTTCGGAGTCGACTCTGGAGCGCTTGAACCTGCGGTCAGGATACTGGCTGTTGTCAAAAGGCATGCGATGGACACAGAGAACGTGGGTCTTCAGATTTCCCTTCTGAGAGGCACTGTACGGGCAGTATCTGCACTGGAAAGGCCTGTGACCTGCGTGGCAGACAAGAGTCTGGTTAGTTTTTTCCTTTACGGCCATGATGCCTGCAAACCTGCCCCTTAAACGGCCTGACAAACCCAACGTGCCAGAGCTGCCCCCCCAGTAGAAGCCCCTCCTGTTGAGTGGAGGACGTCACCAAGTCTCTTCAGTAAGAGCAAGAAGGCTGGGCTGTTTGCACAATGCCTAGTTAACCAAACTGCTTTTTAAACCACCTCTGCTGCAGCTTTTCCAGAGGAGCCCGCTCAGCTATTCCATCTCCCTCCTTGGCTGCAAATGCATCAGCCTGCAAGCCAACCTCAACTCTTGTAAATACAGTGCAGTCGTGTACTTTTACCTCCCCCCTCCTTGTTAATGATCTTTATTTTATTGAAGCACAATTCAAGGATGACAATGTGCAGACCCTCAGCCTAATGAAAACACCCTCTTGTCTTTGGGTGGGTTTCTGAGTAAAGACTTGTGTGGTTTATTTGAATCACGCAGATTACTTTTTAATGGAAAGCAATAATGGTTGGAGATAACCAAGGCCTCAAACCTGCAATCATTTACTCCAGTGAGATTACTCCTGCGAGTAAAGATACACAAGCACGTAAGCATTTGCTGGACCAGGGCCTGAGGTTATCGCTAGCATAAAAATAAAACATCCAAGATAGATTAGAAAAGGAATGTTAATGCACAAAATCTGATAGATGCACCCCTCGTGCAAAATGAAGGCAGGAGTGAAAGACATCACTCCTTAGTGAGGCCATCAATGTACCACGCCCCCCCCCCCCCCCCCCCCCCCGGTGTTTTTCAGGTTATTGTGACTTTGACTCTCCATGCTGTATCTGGTTTTGGAGGTTATGTTTCAGCAATCACATTTCAACCTATGCTGGGAAGTTGTTGATGTGTTTTACTGGAACTTTATGAGCTTTGTCTCTCAAATTAACTTAAACCAGGACCATCTGAGGTCAAATGCGCTTAGCTTGCTTTAATTTGCTCAAATAAATGAATAAATAAATGTGCCAGACCATCTACATAAAGCCAGGATAAGTGAAAAACAATACCCTATCTCCACATTTGAAGAGCACATTTTCCTTTGCTGTTGTGGTACTACCTGCAGGCAGAAACCAGACGCTGGTGTAGCAGAGGAGGAGGACTGTGTTTCCCACTGTGTGGGAAGGGGATGGGACCATCTCACCTCCATTTGAGCTGGGAATTTCACAGCTAAGTGAATAGACACTTTTTGTGCACTGGTCCGATGTGCATACTGGAATGGGCATGCTACTGTAGTCCTCCCAGCAGAGCTGGTTTGACCTGATGCTGTTGCTGGAGCACCAGCATGAGCATCTCTAGCAGAGTAAAGTCACCTGAGCCAGCATTAGTGCTCTGGGTTGCTCAAATAACCTGCCAATTTTTACCGTACCATCAAAACTACCGCTTGAAAGCTGAGTCCCCCAATACATACTGCTTGCTACCCAGAGGAAAGAAGCCTTAAGTCCAGTCCGCAGTTGGCCTGAGCCCTACTTCCCAGGACTACAGGTGTGTTTTCTTTCTTAAGGATGGAAAGCTACCCTCCACCCTTTGCTTTTACACATTGAAGACTGGCAGGAGTGCGAGCACTCCCTGCAAGACCCCCAACATGCATAAATTGTGCCATGCTGTGTGGGTCTATTTTCTAGTTCTCTCCTGGGATTAAAATAAACCAAACAACAAAACATTTTTCCTCAACAACTTAATACGTAAAAAGAAATTAAATCTGTAAGCTGCTAATCATTAAAAAGTCAAATTTCAGAGGAAAATTCCATAGCAATAGGGACAGAAGAAACCTACATAGATAATGGTACAGAGATTGGATTGGGCTTTTATACAAAAAATTCAGCTGGAAGATTAGAAATAGTCAACAAAGAGATTGAAGGTGTCCCTTGTGCCTCTTAGAGTCAGTTCTACAATCAATACAGAAGCACAAATATGCTTGAAACCTTTTGAATATAATAGTTTCAAAAGCTGGAAGCACTCTCAAAACTGTGTGGGTATGAAGAAGGTCCTGAGAAAGTCTGATTTTCATTGTTTCTGAAAATCTAGAAATATTTGAAACCTCCAGAAAAAAAACCAAAAACTTTCTAACAAAACCATTACAACCCCTCCACTGTCTGTCAGAGATGGAAAAAAAAAAAATCACCAGAATTCACAACTAGGTTTCGGACTCTTTCTTTCCTTCTCATTTTTTTAAGTGGCACAAACTGGAACACAGAATCACAGAATCACTCAGGTTGGAAAAGACCCTTGGGATCATCGTGTCCAACCATTAGCCCTGCTCTACAAGTTCACCCCTAGATCATGTCCCCCAACACCACATCCAAGCGATGTTTAAACACATCCAGGGATGGTGACTCAACCACCTCCCTGGGCAGCCCATTCCAATATTTCACTACCCTTTCCATGAAGAATTTTTTTCCTAATGTCTAGTCTAAACCTACCTTGTTTCAGTGGGAAATTCAGCTGTGAAATTCCCAACATGGGAAGTTCCACCTCAACATGAGGAGAAACTTCTTTGCTGTGAGGGTGACAGAGCCTGGCCCAGGCTGCCCAGAGAGGTTGTGAAGTCTCCTTCTCTGGAGACTTTCCAAACGCCCCTGGCTCTGTTCCTGTGTGGCCTGCCCTGGGTGACCCTGCTCTGGCAGGGGAGGTTGGACTCGATGATCTCCAGAGGTCCCTTCCAACCCCTACCATTCCATGAATCTATGATTCTTCTCCTCCTGAGTAATGCCTCTGACCAGGCAGAGTTAGAGGAGTCTATCAAGTACCCCATTTGGGGAGATGCCAAAAAGCCTTGGCCAAAGTGGGAGAAGTGGTGGGTAAAGGGGAAGGAGACTCGCTCCATCAAGACTTGAAGTGATTTTTCCCTTCCTTTCTCCAAAAGATAAAAGCTTGCCAAGGTCACATCCACTGAGACGTGAGACTCTACACCAGCAGCACCAGCTCCCTTTCCAGTATTTACAGTGTTTCATCTGACCATCTGATGACTGCTGCCCTTGCTAAGAATAGAAGACACCCAGCTGAGTTGTGACAAATGGTATGACTTGCCCTCCAGTCTTATTAATTCTAGTTTTACTGATGCTTTGGAAAAGCTATAAGATACCCTGCTTGTTTGGTCCTTCTTCTGTGCTGCAATGGCCAGTGACTGGATGCCATGACCACAGATGATAGGATGTCCCTGGTAGCTGCTCCCAGAAGAGCATGCCAGGAGCACAGGCAGAGCAATGGGGCTGCAGGCACAACACACCCACCAGCCACCCTCTGAAACCCTCAAGCATCATGTAGCTCAGAAGCACCCCAGTCAGCTTTAGCTAGAATGGGGACCACCAGCCAACAGTGTGAGCTCTCACCAAGCAGCTCATAGTGCCTTGCCCACAAGCAGTTCCCCTCAAACAGCCATCCTAATTCTGCCCTGCAAAGAACAGACTCTAAACAAGGAACCCACAGGGCACGGGTGGAACTAACCACCACACACCCACCAGACTGCAAGTGAACCTGTTTCTGCCCACCCCTGAACCAGGTTCAAACCACTGCTATTCCACCCAGAGAACGTCATTTATTAATTCAATGAGCTTTAATAAATCAGACACTGTAAAGTGCACCTACAAGGATTCAGTTCTGCATTGCCTCCCCCATGACTTACTTTTTCAGGCCATCAAAATTTCACATCACTGCCTCGTGAAAAGTAAGTACACAATAAGTTAATTTGTATTGTCACTGTGCAGTACAACTGTGGTAAAGAGCACATTCATTTTTAATCCAGTATGAATAATATATAAATATGTATACAGAGTGAGGGTCATAGGAAAGCAAGCGGTACATTGTTTACAGCAGACAAGTACAAAAACTGGAGATTATTCTCACTTGCAAAGATAACAATATCTGCAATTTGCTTGTAACTAAGGGGTGAAGGAAAATGCCCATTTCTCTTTGGTATTCCATCCATTAATTTTAGCTCAAAAACTTGTGGGCAGCGGGCTCTTAAAATAACCCTTCCCAGATAAGTTTGCAATAAATTTATAACATTTTATCTAGCAGTGGTTGGTACGTTCTTTCTTAGCAATCTATAGTTCATATATATTTTAACCACTATATATCTTCCAATAAAATGATATGAAAGCCCTTCAAGAAAAACAAAAAATGAAAAAGAAGGAGAGAAGAAAGGACAGAGAGAAGGAAGGAAGCAGAGAAGGAAAGAAGGAGAGAAGGAAGGAAGGAGAGAGAGAAAGAAAGAGAGAAGGAGAGAAAGAAAGGAGAGAAGGAAGGAAGGAGAGAAAGAAGGAGAGAAAGAAAGAAGGAAAAAATTCTCCCTGATAGTTCAGGAGATTACATGTAATACATTGCATTTGTAGTAAGGAGAATTAGACTAGAGGTTGGCCAACAAGGGGGACAAACTCTGGCACATCTTTCTCCGATTAAAACGTGATGGCAGAGGACAATATGCTGTTTGCAGCTGAAATAATCCTATTGTGGAGCAATGTTCTATGAAGTCTGTGACTAAGTGTGTGAAGGAATTTCATAATCCTCTAGACAGAAGCTAAAGAAATGGAACAGCAGAAAATAATAACACAAAAAAATAGCTAAAATGGCAGCAGTGGTTGTAGCTGGCCTCAAAAAACATTTCTAGAAGGTGCAGATTTTCCCAGGAAGGGTGGTTACCTCCAGCACCCGCTGAAGCCAATTCTCTGAAAGTGACCTACACCTGCCAGGATCAGGCCCAGCAGTGCCGAGATGACCTACGCTCATCTTCTCTAGAGTTGCCAGTACCCTGGAGAGAACAAGGAGTGTGGGTGGGAGGCATTTTCAGGTCAGGATGGAGAACTTTTCTGCAGGACCAATATTTAGGAAAAAAAAAAAATCCCTCAATGTTTGAAACTAGCCCACCTTTTTTCAAAATATAGGCTGCTTTGTTCATTTAGTCTTTGAGGGGTGGGGAAAAAAAAAAACAAGCAAAGAAAAAAAAAGGGAAAAAGAAAGTTTGTTTTCTTTTCCTTCAAGTTTGCGATCTGATATGTTGCTCCGTGACACGTCACGTCGGCCCGCATCAGTCACATCGCGTTAGGTTTCATAACATGGCATGACTGCTGCAGCCCGACACGGTGCATCAGCTGAACCCAGTCAGAAAACACAGGTTTTTTGAAAAAGACATGGATCTCACAGTCTGGGGTGTAGGACCATTTAAAAGATAGTCCGTAAAGTAGTCTATTTAAAGCTCTGGATTCAAACAAAGCTGTTGCCCATGAGTTGTTAAGGATTCCAAGACTTGCCAAGCTTGTTTTGCTCTGTCTTATCTTTAAAACTCAAAATGTATTATTGGAACACATAAAAAGTCAATGTCAACCAAGTGTCATTGGGTTACTTACTGTAATCCAAACACTGCTAATAGTTACTAATTTATTAACTTTGATATGGATCCATTATTTCAGATTAACACAAAGGAATACACAAACAAGAGAGAGAGAGAGAGAGAGAGAGAGAGGGAGTGATGAATACTAAAGCCTTTTTCATTAAAAAAAATCATTTACATGGTCAAGCCGCATTAATTCTCCACTTCTAAAAATATTTGATCAGCATCCAAATTCTATAAAAATTTCCACAAAGAAACATCTTATTTTTGTGGTATTACAGGCACATATGTAGGGGTTTGCACTAAAACATAAAAATGGGCATTGGACTAGTCACATGAATAAGATCAGGAATTTATTCCAGATTGTTAAAAGTGTACTAATCACAGCAAAATCATGGCTTTCTCCCAAAGCAGCAAGAAAGCGGTAATTTGAAAGAAAAATGCCAATAATACATCACACACAAGCCATCTGTTGTCCCCACTACACCACTTTTTTATTATGTTGCATATGTGTCCATATATACACACAGCTACGCGCACACAGACACACAACTTCATGCATAAATTCTGGGAAAAGGCAGAAGAGCAAGAAAATGATGAGCGGCAAACAAATGCTGTGCAATGTACTATAAATTATAATTAAGTCCCCAGTAAAACGTGTTTCTTAGATATGACATTTGTTCCCTTAAAATGCAAAAATGGTCATGATTATCTGACAGAATGTTTTCCCTTCGATGGCCAACAGCTATAGCACTTCCTGCGATGCGATACGGCAAACTCATTGCGGATTTCTTTGCCTGGTTTAAGAATATCCTTTTGGTGAAAATCAAAAATAAAAATAACAGCAATTACCTACAAATAAATTACCTACAAATAAATAAATTACTACAAATAAATTATTCCCTCTCTAAGAAATACTTGAAAAAGCCTCAAAGGCTTGGATTTCGTGGAGGCAAATGTCTGTAGCTGAGATATTGGACACTGAAGATAATGGACTTGACCTCCTGGGCTGCTGCAGCAGTCCTAAGTAGCCAGGACCACCTCCAGCCATGACCAGGCAACTCTTGCAGGACCAGTGGCTTCGGACGGATGGCCACGGCCTCCTGCATTGCATGCTTGGCCCCACGATGCCACTGGTGGAACTGTCCCTGGAATCACACATCTGTTGCAGTGCAAAGGCAGCAAGCCACGTTCAAACCTCCAGTGAGCCTGGACTTGCCCAGGAAGAGCTTATTTAAAGCCTCCCCCCCCCCCCCCCCCCCGCCCCCTACGTAAGGATCTATTTGAGGTGCAGTCATCTTTGAAGAGGTGCAGCACTCATTGCCTGTGAGGAGACAGCAAGCAAGGATGGCCACGGGTTTTCCGCTGAGCAGGAAATATTTTTTGAGTCTCTCCAGTTCCCCAGCAGCGACTACTGGGATCGATGCATGGCTACCTCAGACCACAGCCCCATGGCTCCCAGGCATCTTGGCGGGCACTGCCATGTGCAAGTAATGCTATTCTAGTGTAATAACAATGAGCATTTGCAAAGGGAGAACTATTTTCATTTAAATCTTGGCTAGTGAGATTTCCTTTTTTTAACATATAAATTCTCATCGATACATTTACTATCCACAGCAAACATCCCAAGCACTGTACGTATTACCCAGGAGAGCAGAATGGCTCTACAGCAGCCATTCTGATCTGGAGCATAACAGTATGGATGGGAAAATGCTGAATAAATATATTTGTCCAAGAGACCATAATGGCTCTGATTGAGCCATTCCACTTTATTGGTCTCAAAATACGCATTTTATGAAAGTCCCCAAATACCAGACAGATTAAAGTACATCCAATCAGGTTCATATATGTAATAAAAGTTTTTATAAAACAATTGAAAAGTATATGTTTATTTACACACAGGACCAGGACCAACCAAGATGGTCTTCGGGGAAAATTACAATATTCTGTGAAGTTTATATGTTTATTGGATTACAAAAAAAAGAGAGGAAATTAAATTTTAAAAACTCTCTATTTCATGTTGACCAGGAAAAGCCATAAAAACAAAAAGCCTTGTCTGAGGCTTTTTTGATGATTTAGTGTAGAAATCTGTACCAAAAAAAAAAAAGGGGCATAAGTGTCTGGAATTTAGGAAAGCCTGGGAATGTTTTCACCTACAAAACTAAGGCTTTGGGTGCTATGTTTCCCAGGGGACAAACAGGTATGACAGTCCCCTGGTCACCCTCAATCCTGTGACTAGTCCCAAGAGCCATCAGAGGACTTGCTCATGATAAGGGGCACTAGGCTATTTACATAAATCCCCCCTTGCTAATACAGAGCAGACACTTCCAGGGGCAGCTCAGGTCCCAGAATGTGAACTGGCATCTAGAAGAGCCTTTCTCTTGCTGTGGTTTACAGGAAAGATCTTAGTTAGGGGAGGATGAGTTTTGGGTAAGGATCCAGCTCAGGGTGAAGCACGGCCACCAGCTTCACCCTACGTAAAGGCATTAAGGATGTTAACTGCCCTAGAACTAGTAGGATTTATCCACACGTGAAGCCTACCATGGCAGGTTGGTGATGCAGAAGGAATCCCCTGTTGGGGTTAATGTGGTGTACAGCCCCATCCCGAGACCAGCACCCATCCCAAAGCCACCACGTGACACCATGACCCTGGTGTTTTGCCGAGATGGACATTTGGTCTCCAGGTGCCTGCAATGGCAGGGTGGCAAGAGACTGAATCACTGTTGATGGCAGAAGAGCTGGAGAGTGAAAAGACCTAATCTGTAATTCATCATTTCTAAGGATTTTTACTTCAGAAAAACAACAAAAAACCTCCATTCCTCAGATCAAATTAAGCCCTCAGATACCTACATGGTTTTTCTGAGATGTAATCAAAGGTGGAGTCTGCTCATGAGTTGGGATATTATACAGTGCTTGGTGTTTCTGAATAGGTATTTCAACTTGCTGATGAGCATACTAAAGGGTTTAATGATGACAGGGAAAAAGCAAAAGTTGATGCTACACTTTGTCTTCAACACATACTATTAAAAGATTAAGCTGATTTCCTCCATTCCCCTTACAATAAAAACTGCACTTAAAGTAACATCTCAATTTCGGGCTTAAAAGTTTACAATCACTAATTATCACATGCTAAATTTCCCTTTAAAAGCGAAAGAAGAAAAAAAACCCCAAACAGCAAGAAACCATCCCTGCTACGTAAAATTGCCAAAAGTAGATCACAGGGTGGACACTCACAACAAAGGGAAAGCAGCAGAGAATTCTCCCGCGCTCCTTCCTACAACTGCTTTTTGCTTACTAAACAAATCAGCCACAAAATTCTAGAAAACATCACCAATGTAACACTCGCCACTTTTGTCATCCAGAGCGTGGGAATTACAATTCTTCAGAGGCAGGCTGAGGAACTTGCTAGCCCGCTGCAGTGCGCTAAACCCCAGAACATTGCGACTCGGCTAGTGAAGTCACTGGTGGTGTAACAGAAAGCTGCAGTTCCTGGGAAAACAAATATTCCCCATTTCTTGCAGAGCTGCTGTAGAAACAGGATTACTCAGATCCAGACACTTAGCACAGAATTTGTTTCTTTTCCCAAAGAGTAAGCGTTTCCTAGAGAAACTTTGGATTTAGAAGGGAAGTAGCTCTTGGGAAAAAAAAAAAAAAACCAAGGTGGTTGAGGGGGGGAAGCATCATCAGAATAGCTAAAATAAGGTCCATCTAAACCTGGTAGAACACAACCTCTGGCAAGCAGCTAAAGGCTTTGCTTTCTAAGGACCTGTGCATTTCAGGCGGAACAGCATCCCACATACAGCATAAAGCACGCCGGTTTGGGCTTTGACATGACAACATGAGTTACGAGCCCGGTGCCTGAGCGGGCTCCAAATGAGGTTAGTGGGAATGCTGTCATTGATTGAGCTTCAAATGCCAGACTATCATTGTCCCATGCTTTGGGAAATTTAATTACATTTAATTTTTCATATTTATTTACTTTGGTTTATACACATAACTAGAGGACAGAGTTCTTACCAAGGGCACTAGGTACCTGTTGTAAAGAGCAGGCCACCTCTGACTGAATTTATAATGGTTACAGCAATTTTAAGTTCCTGAACCATAATCTGCCATATAACTCTAAAACTCACAACGGCTTGGCTAAGAACATAAGGATTCCAGCCATGCCCCCCACCCTGGTACCTATTCTTGATCCCAGAGGCAAAACCAGCACATCTCTGCAGCCTGGGCTCCTCAGAGGTACCCAAGCCCGGGGAGAAAGTGGGTTAGAGCCCTCTGACAGCCTTCTTTCTCCCGTGCTTTGGGGATCCAGCTAGACTGCTGCTAAGGAAAAGGGTTGTGATGGTAAGTGGCAGGCTCCTCTTTACTGTTAACTAACCCTGAGTTCTTCTGACCATCAAAATGACACCTTCAGAGTGCCACCTCTGCCTTTACTTACACATTTCAATTAATTGTTATGCCTCTTCACTGCTTTACTCGTTTTAAGCACGTCAATAACATTACGTTCCCATTCTAACCCCCTTGAGCAAAATATCTCAGTTTTCCTACTAGGTCATTCACAAGTTTTCTGTTTAATGTTCTGTCATATTTTTTAATTGTGTCAGTAAATATTTGTCATTTCAGGGAGCATTTAGGACTTCTGGAAAGAAGCTTTCCTTGAATTTAATGTATCTATGATTTCCCAGAATAAATGCTGCACTGGCGGCACCGGGATTTTAGTCAAGAGCTTGTGCAGTTCAGAGGTGCCGATAGGAAAGGCCTTGTCAGTGATGATATTGGGCTACCAACCATCCTTCATTCTGCCTGGCAATTCATAAATACAGTAGCATTTTCTTTCACTTGGGACAACTGTCTTCAGCTTATGTTATTATTTGGTAGGATGGAATTTAAGTAAGTAAATAAATAAAATAACAAAAACAAACCAGACCACAAAACAAACAAAAAATCTAAACGTACTCAGCTTTCTCAGTTTTTCCTGTCTGCATCTGAATGTGATGGTGTTGCTCAGGCCAGGCAGGCAGCCTGCACCGTGCGATGTCCTGCCCCTCAAGCTGTGGCCAGCTAAGGATCAGGAAGCAGTCTGCTGATCAGCCCCAGGCTCCAAAAATCACCTACATGGGAAGGGCTGGAATTATCCACGTGCTGTAGCGCCCGTAGCTAAAAGGGTTGTTTTCTACCTGTTCGATGTTACTTAGGCTAAGCGTGGCGTCCTTTCATTCCATTTGTTGCTTTGTTAGGTAACTGGGGTACTTTAGGTTGTATTTTGGCACATTACAACTTGTCACGTACTTCATGATGCTTTATCTACAGCGGCATGTTAGTAAAGTGACTGAGAAAAAACAAAACACTGTAAGTACATAAATATCCCGCTCACTAATAGCTAATATTTCAAATTATCCACGAGTAGCTCACAACCCCACTAATAATTCTGCTAAAACATTACTATTATCTGTTTATGGGATTTTGTGAGTGCAGTTTGCAGAAGAACTCATTATCAGCAGTGATGCAGCATTATGTGCCATCACCGCACTGAATTACCACGAGCACAGCCTGAGTGGGAACTCACAGCAACCCACCTCTCACCAGGCACATTTCCTACATAGATGTATATATAGTTAATGTCTTTGTGGAAAAAAAAAAAAAAAAAAAGCAAGAAAGAAAGAAAAGAAAAGAAAAAAAAAGCAGCATATTTTTATCATCATACCCCATTCAACAAATCAGGAGCTCAAACAGTAAAAATTAAAAGGCTGCAAAGAACAAATTGAGCATTAACTTTGCAGGACCTCTCCCTCTGGAAAGTACTGTCGATGGTGTTGCAGAAAAAAAAGTGTCTTTTTTATTAAGTCACAAAGGAAATGCTTTCTCCCCTTCTCCTTTTCTTTTCTATAAAAGGCTCCCTGAAATGAAAGGTGTCAGACTTTGCTTTTTCTTCTTGGCATGATCCAGAATGTATGGCTGAGGAATGACAGATGTCTGCAACCAGCTGCAATGAAGCATGCTAAAGTTTCAGTCTAATCCACTTATTTCACTGCAGTCACGTAAACCAAAACAAATGGGCAGTGCCTTACATTATAAAAACACAGCAGCATTACTTTGTTGCATAATGTAGCTGATACGCCATCTTTTTATCATTTTTCCTACTGCAGAAAGAATTCACCTCTTTATTAAAAACAGCCCTTGAAAGTTCTCCCGTTTTGCACGCCTCGATTTTTTTCTCTTAGTGTCACAGTAGTCTTGCTATGCCCCGTGCATTACTCAACACGCCGCGATCATCGAAACACCAGAATATTTTTCTAGGGAAGGCTGCTGTGGGTTTTAAAAGAGCAATCGAATTCCAAATTCAGGGCCTGGTGCTGGTCTCTCAGGTCCAGGTTCAAAGGGATGAGGTCAGGATCAGACCCGCCGTCCAAGGGCCACGTGCTTCGGCTGTGGAACAAGTGCACTCATCCTTAGGGGTAAAAACACCCCTCTTCCTGCTTTTTACCTGCCTAATGGAACATCGGTGGAGACGCAACAAATACCCTTGATCTCCTCGACTGAACTCGGGGAAAAAACCCTCCACGTTTTGATGAGGAAGAGCCTCTGAGGATGTGTTTACTGAAGCTCCTGAAAGCTCCCCCCCTCACCCAAGCCTCCCCCACCGTCCTCATGCCAGAGGGGGGATAACCTAAGTGAACACGGCATCGCTTCCTGGGAAGGGAGACCCTGCCTCGCTCTGCCGTGTAGTGCAGCAACCTTTTGAACCCTCCCTCCTTTAATCCTTGTAGGAGAAGGGTAAGGATGAGGAGTCATGTGGCTCCCTCCCTGCCAGCAGTTTCAACAGCTGGGAAGCACTCTTTCAGCGCGATTCATAAAAAAAGATGTGTTGGATTTCGCCTATGGCAGAATGGTGTACAATTTCTGGCCCTTCAGGCTAAAACAATAAATGCAAAGAAGAAAATTTGAGATTTCCCCCCTTAAACTTCCCACAACAACCTCAGCAAAACCACATGACTTGTCTTGTACAATCTCCCTGGTGTTTTCAGTGCTACTTTGGCAGGAAATCAGAATTACTGTTATATAAATTCCATCTGATGCCAGAGCTACCATCTGTGAGTAAAACTGCTTCACCTACGTCTGCCGGCAAAGCCACTCTCCCAGAGACAAGGGAGAAGGGGGAAAAAAATTTGATTAATTTGCAGAATGCTTGTGATTTGCTCATATATTATTATAACTGCTCATCAGCACATGACAAATTCCCAGCACTCCGCACAGGAACCCGTTCAGTTTCAGCAGTTTTTTTGCGTCGGCACCTGACAGACTGCAGAGCCACTAATGACTTTCAGATGCTTACAAACAGTAATTCTATCTTCAGAATAAAAAGAAAAATCCGTAGGAAGAAAAGAGTAGAGTTCGTCTATTCCATTTCCTTCCTGTATATCAACATGATTTAACTCTTCGGGGCAGCGGCGGTTCCAGGATCACAACACGGCTGCTCCTTGCCTGTAAAAGACAAAGGCTGCCAATCTCAGGGGGAAAGGTGGAAGCAAAAGCCAGTCTCCGAAGGCTTTCGCTACACCAGCTCCACAGAGAGCCAGCTACAAAGCAGGTAGCCTAGGAAAAAGGCACACCTACCCCTGCAGTACTGAAATAAAAAAAACCCACGCTCTCTCCAGTGCTCTGGAATTCCAGATCTATTTTCCTATTTTAATACTTCTGAGAACCTTTTGCATTTTCAGGGGACGCATCAGCTTCCTAACTGGGGGTGGGTTGTTTTTTTTTTCCCTCCACACCCCCCCCCCCACCTTTAAAAGTATGGTTATGCTTTCTGAAGCACTGTCTGTGTGCTTGATTGCCTGTTTTAGATTAGAGATTTTAGCAAGGAAACAAAGACTTCAGAGTGCACATCAGTCCTGCATATGAGAAACCACAGAAGGAATAAGCAATAAAATGTGATGCACCATCTGTCCACAAACAATAACCTGGATGTTCTGAAGGCTTACAAATTATTTAGCACACAACCTCACCGAATTACAGGACCCTTAAATAGAGCAATAGCCTGAGAATAAGAACCTCTTTGATGTCCTTTTGTATTTTTTTTGTTGTTGTTGTTTTCTCCCCAACTCAGCCCTCAATTGATCGCTAACAGTTGAGGTATTTCTCAATGCCTATTGGAGCAAGTTGATTTTTTATTAAGCAGCTCTCCGTAGAATATTTTGCCACAGAGCTGAACAGTGGGGTACGTGCTGCCTCTCTGGCCTTAGCCTGCTGCAAACAGATTGTTAATCAAAAGACAGTCTAAAAGAATAGTCAGTTGGGAAATGCAGTCCTAAGGGCAAAATGCTGCCCTCGGTACTCATGTGCAACTCCCACTGGCTTCCGCGGGAGCTCGCAGGAACGCTCAGTGAGGAATTTGACTTTATTAAGTACTGGAAGGTTTCTGGCTGGACTCTTGCGGAACAAATCTCGAACAAAGAATCTGATTTATTTATTTATTTATTAGTATTTATTAGTATTTATTAGTATTTTTTCATTCCCCACCCCCAACTGTATCCTGCTCCAATTAAAACCAAAATGACATTTTTTCTGAGCTGTCATGCTGAAGCACAGTGATCTTGCACGCAAAATGCACTAGCAGCTGAGCACGCTCCAGGTCCTGTAAACTGGAGTATGTCAAAGCTACTGGATCCCCAGACAAACCTGTCATCCCCCAGCAATAGGCATGTATACCAAAATCAAGACATTCAGAGCCTAGCATTCAGGACAGAGGATTTTTGGTTCACCATTATTTATATGTGAGATCACGTTGAAAAAAAAAAAAAAACAACCAAAGCTAAAATGACTTTTTCTTCTTTTTCTTATTTTTTTTTAAATATGGAGTGAATTGCAGAATTTCTAGATCTAGATTCTAGGTTGAATTCCACTCAACCTCATCTCTACGTTATAAATTCCTGAGGTTTTAGGGAACACTAGCATTTTTTTTCCCCTTGAAGCACACCTCTAACCCCATAGTCCAAAACAAATAAGAATACCTAAAAGCCACCCACTTCATTTTGAAAAGGAAGAGCTTGGATACCATTTATTAACAATCTGCCCTAAATATTTCTTTTGCTTTGGTTTCTATTTTTCTTTTTCCTCTGAAGATTTTAATGCAACATTTCCCACATCAGGTCTCAGGTAACGAACATCCAGACCCACCTACCTAAGGTCTCCTTAGTGTGCCCTTTACTCTTTCGTCTAGATGCCAGATCAAAATTCAAATAAAAATAGACACTAGAAGACAGAGGATTTTTTTTTTCTTTTTCTTTTTTTTTTTTTTTATGATATTCCCTTTGATGTACAAGGGCCAAGAAGGAGGTAACTGTATAATTAACTTTAGATGTGCCTAATGTAACTCCATTATCATTGATGAGTCTTATGGAGAGCCACTGAGAAGGAAATGTGCCTTCTAGAGTTTCACTGTGGAGCCAGCACTATTAAAGAATATTTCAGTATTTAGGCCCTGATTCAGCAAATTGCTGAAAGTTATGGATATTATGAGGCCTTCATCCCACAGGCTCGTGTGGGAATACGCACACGCTCACGCAATACACGAGTGTGAGTTGTGTCCAAGCTGGGGCCTTGTAGCCTAACCCTTACTTACAAAGATTCATAAAAGAGACATGAAAATTGGCTCAGGGCTAAAAGCTGGCACATCCCATCATTTCATTTCAAACCTGTGCTCCCTTTGTATCTATTTTTGTGTTTGTTTTTAGGAGGTGCTCGCTGCTGGTGCGAGAGCCCTGAGGATGCTGGGTGCAAGAGGGTCCACCAGCCCATCACCTGCAAGGTGCACCCAGCCAGCACCCACCTGCCATCTGGGGGGACCCCCTTGGCCAGCAAGAGGCCAACGGCTGCTGATTGGCAAGGTGGTCACTTTAACGTCCCTGCAGGTCACCCAGAGCTGGCTGGTTGCTCTACGTGTTGCACATGGACCGATAACCACCACCTAGAGCCCTTACCCACGTCCCTAAACCCAAGCATCGCCACCCAGCAAAGGGCACAAGAGGAATATGCAGCAAATCCATTTAGATATTAAAGGAAACACAACCAAAATTCCCTTCCGACCACTCCCGTCTCAGTCAGTCAGTCAGTACACAGAGAACCAAGTGCTGCTGAGGATTTCCTTTTGAATAAAATTATTGCAGCCCAAGGTATTGAAGTTTCCATAGGCAGTGGGACACAAAGAATCCATTTACCCAATATCCATTGGGTTTTTTTTTTTTTTAATAGTTTAAAGAGATCCACACCTATCTCTGAAGAGGTTAAGCCAAGCACAGCACGTCAGGTAGCAAAAAGGCAAATGTTCCTGCCATCAGTACCTGGCACGCTGAAGCCTCCAAGCCCTGCTGCCCATAGGAGAGCCACTCACTCATGTAAGCTTCATTGACTCCCATTATCTTCCAGAGAGAAGGTTTACTTATATGAAATCAATGTAAGGCTCTGGGCTTATCAAGAGAATTGATACCCACTTGGGTGTCTCTGTGTACAAACCAAAATAATTTTGCAACAAAACTAACGTATAGAGCAGTTCCAGGAGGCCAAAACAATTGCCTTCTGGAGAAGCCATGCAATTCCTTGGGTTTCAACAAATAATCTGACCCAGGTAACTTTCTGTATCTACTGTTATGCTAATCAGAACCAAGAGGTCTATAAATGTACTTAAAGAGACAACTAAAAAAAAATTAATCTGGTGTTTAACTTAAAGGTCAACTCAATACATATTGAGAAGTCAACTGAAATTCTGCCGTTAAATATAATTACTCCTTCTAGGGTGGTAAATACTGCATGGAAATACCCATCAGAAGTCAAATGCTGATCTCGGATGAACACAGGATTAGAGCTGTGCAGAGACGGAGGTGAGCAGGGCTGGCCTCGCCTACAGAGCCGTTCCACCCTGAGCCCCTGGGTATCAAGACCCAGGCCACTGGAAAAGCTCCTTTAAATTCCATAGGATGTGATTAATATTAGGGGAGATATATATATATATATATATGAATTAAAAAAAAAAAATTCTGCATTTCTTTTTGGACTTCCTCCAGCTTTCTGGATCCCTGCTTTCAAGCATTTTTCCTTATCTCTAAAGGCTAGAGGGGCACTTTCTTATGAAAAGAAAGGAGCAAGATTTGCCTATGACCACGCGGGCACCAAGGCGAGAGCCTCTTGGAAATCGGAAACTGCCCCAGCCATCGCAGGAACATCTGGCAAAGCGAGGGCAGCTGTGGGACCCTCTCTCGGGGCCCCCCCGCTCCTGCTGCTCAACTCGGTGGCAGGTGTCCATCCCGAGCTGTTATTCTGCACACAGTTGTTCACAACCCCAAAGCAGTTTTCCCATTCTTTGAGAGAAAGAAGCAAATTGAGTAGAGGCTTAACTAGCATTTTAACACGTGTACCGAATTAGTCTTTAAATTTTAATGTACGGAAGGTACGTTATGGGAGGTATCTTCTGAAAGGATGTTAAAGGTTTGAGTATTGTGGCAGGGGGGAAGGCACAAAGGTCAGATTTAAATCCAGAAGGTAGCATAAAATATTTAGATAAAGCTGTTTGCATACATTTTTGTATAGCATGTGGCCTGACAGTGTCCCCATCAGCACAGGCTCTGGAATTCGTAATCCACCGTGCTATTTTTTAAAATACTTTGATTTGTTTATTAACTGTGCTTTCCTATTTCCATGCGATATAGACATCGACAGTGAATAGACCTTTTCTAATTGAACTGATAGCTTGAAAGTGAACATGTCCTTGAATTTACACTGAAAGATAGACAGTGATTATTTATAATAAGGGATTTAGTCAACTGCCTTTCCATTTGTTCCAAGGACTTTATCAACAGACCATGTTTAGGTAAATAGTGCCAAATAAGATAAATTCTGTATTAAAGGACGAATGTCTCGCAGTGTCAGATGTACAAGGGAGAGACATTTGGCTGATGATATGTCCTGTAAGTATAGAAGAGAGTATTAAGATAACACTTCATGCTAGCATTAATACATCAAAGTTCTGGACTGACCTGTTTCATCCAAAGTGAAAGCGAGGATGCTCCTAATTCCTATCTAAGATTAATTTAATTCAGAAGGCATTCAGCCTTATGTCCTGTTTTGCAGCTTTATAAGAATTGCTGGATTTGCAGAATAGCAGGCTGTACGCACGTTAATAAATGGTCTGTATTTGTCTAGCCAGAGTTGAAGCCTTTCTTTGGGGGGGGGGGGGGGGAACAAACCACACACACGCACACGCACACACACACACAAAACTCTGTCTCTGTGAGCTTGCTTTGCCCACAATATTAGAGCTTAGCTATCTCCTTGCTGAAGGGCCTATTTGTCTGCTTTAAGTGAAATCACTCAATTCTCAAAAGTCAGTGGAGGACTTTGGAAGGGGGAGGGCTGGGAGAGGCCACTCCAAATAAGTTCCATTAATCAAAAGACACAGTCTAATGTAACTAATATTTTACAATTAGAGAAGACAAGATGGAACTAAAAGCCATCTATCTCTCTTACACCACATGATCATCGATTCATAATCAGAAGACTGAGAGTCGCACAAAGATGCATTTACAGGGGCTGGGGGAGGGGGCTTGGTCGGAGCCGGAGATAATGAACACGATGAGAAGGAGCGGCGCTGAAGGCTGGGGAAAGATGACAGAGTGGTTCAATGGTGACGGATGACACGAAGATGAGTACTGATACCTGACAGGCAGCGAATGATGACTGCAGTCCTTTCCCACCATTATGATCCTCAATTATCTTGGTAAGGGGGGGGGGGGGACACACCGAAGTGGCTCAGCCCATCCGTTTATTTATAAGCTGGGATAATGCTAGAATGTGCCAGGCTGCTGGGAAAGGCCACCTTTTCACAATTGGATCAGCACTTTATAGGAGCTGTAGTTTTCATTGTCAGCGCTCATGGGCACAAGGGGAAATGGGTAAAATACAGTACTTGTCCATCTGTTTTGTAATAAAATTCCTAAATCTTCAAAGGCGGTTATTTTTTTTCTTTCACTGCCACCTTCAGGAAAAAAAAAACACCAAACCAAACCAAAACCACAGGCTAACCACACAAGAATAAAAGAGAAAACTCGCTTCGTATTTGCAGATAGAATTAGCAGGCTGCAGCCTATTCTCCCAGAATGACACGCGCAGATTTAGCCAAACACGTAATACGTGGCGGGCAACGTGCCAGTGTGAGCAAGAGCTGGAGCTGTGAGGAGTGCAGGAGCAAAGTGAAGAGGAACTTGTAAAGATTCTTCATTGATTTAGGGAATTATTAATAAAAAGGAAAGAAAGTTCGCTTGAGACTGCTTTGTAGTTGCAGAAGATGCCACAGGCTAGCATTTCTATACCAAAGAATATGCCATTCTGCTACATTATTTATTTTTAAAGACACAGATCTCCTAGCTATGTTGGTGTTGTTGCTTTTGAGAAAAAGGAAAACAAATTAAGATTAATGTTCTACAGAGCTCCCGACAGTGGTAAATATTTGATCAGAACAATTCGTGTTTAAATGTTGACATACTAAAAATCATATTTTAGAAGAAATATTTTTTCACTCTTTAACTATAACTTTTCTTTCCCGTCCCCTTCCCCTCCTTGTCCTCTTGGAGAAAAAAAGTCAGACAATGTAGCACCACAGTTCCCACCCATGAGAAAAAAAAAAAAAACAAAAAAACAGGTCAAAAACAGCTCTGCTTTTTTTTAATTCCTTTTTTTTAAAAAAAGAAAAAAAAAAGGAAAAAAAAAAATCACATGCACTATAAGGGTCACATGTGCTCTGAAATTTTGCCTGTTTTTTCCCTCTTGCAGCTTTACCCTATATACTTTTCCTGGCTCCAGGCCTGTCAGCACAACAGGTATATCAGCAAAACAACCCCGCATTGGAAAGGAGCAGTGTCATCTGTGGTGGAAGCCAAAAGACCCCCAGTCACACATGTCCCTGTTGGCCAAGTGGCCTCTAGTAACGAGCACTAAGAACATCAAAGTTCAGCAGGTGCCTGTACTTGCAAGAGTTGTTCAGAGTGGTGGAGAACTAGATTTTGGCTACATACATTAAATAAAATAATGGGGGGGGCGGGGGGGGGGGGGGGGGCGGAACCAGCCTAAAAAGCAACAGTGAGAATTAGCCTAAATATACTTGCAGTACTAGCAGTAACGGCTACCTTAAAGCCCTGAATGTTCACTGGACCACATGGACATACTGGGCACTGATGGGGTGAGAGTGGTTCCAGTTGTCAACCTTGATGCCAAGGGAAGGTGAGGGTCTCTCAGGGCTTGCGTCCATAGGGCTACATGAGATGGCCCAAAAAGGTGAAACTGTGACATATGGAGCTGCTTTTTAGCATTGGTGGCTTCCATCCTCACTTTTGGACAGAGAATACACGCTCTAGGCCAGCTTTGAGAGGAATGCCCAGAACAAACCACAGTTGTGCAAGAAATGCAGCAGTCATCTCACAGATAGCATGCGCACAACGAGAAGCCTCGCTGGTACACAACTATAAATATTCCAAGAAGGGTCTCCCAGAATTCCACTTAGGAATTCTAGCAATGAGCAAACATCCTTAATCTGCCCACTTCGTACATCCGAGATTTAGGACAGGTTGAGTCCATGATCATCACCCTAATTAGCTCAAACAAAAGCTCCAGATGGGAGAAGCGCGGTTCTGATGTAAGGGTCTTAATAGCAATTGATCAAATATGGTATAGCTATAAGTGGCTTTCACCACAGAAGCGATGATAACTGACACACCATAAAATGCATTTTGTCAGTGATGTTTTGCAAGAGCACGTGCCTCGCCGGCGCCCAAGTCGGACCCATCTCCCTGTAATGTCGTTCCGGCATTTGTGGCAAAACAACTCGGCTGCCATCAGTGGATTCACAATTGTGTAAAATTGGACTATCATAGTGATTAATTGCGCTAACTTAATCTGTACATGCAAATTAAGTAATTGCACTCACAACTATCTAATTTAGCATGTGCATGCAATAGTTTAATTTGCACATACAATCATAATCTTTGGGTAAATGAGGTCCACAATTACGAACAGTTTCGTTCTGCTCTTGTCTACATGTGTAAATTATCTGGGGGGAAAAAAAAAAAAAAAAAATCATTATTAATATTGAATCCAAAGAACCAAATATTTCTTTTATCTGTCAGTATCACTTCTGTTTTCCAAACAGCTCTCAGGGTAAACTATGTGTACTTAGGAATTAGAAGTCAAACTAATAAAAAGGCTAAAAAAGGAAAAGAAAAAAATCTTACAATTAAAATCTAGTTGTTTTTGCTTAAATACAATTCTAGCAAGCAGGAGCATTGGAATTTTGCTTGACAAAGCACTACAAGACTGAGGCTTTAAACCAAATTTTGGAAACTCTTCAGAAAAGGATCTGATTATTTTTACAGTAAAAGATTTAGTTATTAACATGGTATCAAGATTCTGTTACCAACAGCAAATTAAGATGATAGGGTTTATTCTGATAGCAGTTTGGGCCACAAGAGCAAGGTAATGGCTGCTGTTCAACACGCAGCAGCCACGTAAACTAAAGTTTACCTTTTTATTATCCCTATACCTTTTTAAGCAGTGGGAAATAAATATTACCACCTGAAATCTGCCTTAACAGCTCCACATAAAATCAACCAGGAATCAGCTTCAAACGGAGAGGGGGAAACACACAAATAAATAAATATAATAGCCGGGCTATAAGCGGCGTCCTAATTACACAAGAAGTGGTAAACTCCGGAATAATTATGCAGCCGGGCACTCTGCTAAAAATCTATCAAACGCCTCATTAAAATGTAGATTACCGGCGGCTTCTTGCACCTTCGCTCAGCCGGTTGGACTACAAGAAGAAAAATATATAGCTACACATATATATGTATTTATATATATATTTATATATGTGTATATATATATATATGGATGTGTTCGGCGTTCGCCTTGGCGGGGGTGGCGGCCGGCGGCAGCGGGGGCGCGGGACGGGCCGCGGGCGGTTGCGCGGCGCGACGCGGAGGACGGTCCTGCAGCGACACCGCGAGGCCGCAGCGCGGGCCAGCGCGGAACAGCGCAAGGCGGCGCACGGAAGCGCAAGGCAGCGCGCCCGAGCCGCGGAGCCGGTTCAAGCCTCGGTCACCCCCCGGGTCTGCCACCCCCTCCCCGCCGCCCACCCCGGGAGGAGGATGGGGTTTACCTTCGTCCTCACACCCGGACCCTCCCGTAGCCATGGATACAAAACTAAAGCCCCAGAGGTCGCAAGTGGCAGATGCTGTTAAGCACCGTGCTGGCACCAAGAAGGGGGAAGGATGGGTTCGGGGTGCAGGCTCAAGCTTTAAAACCTGCTGAGATGACAGAAATCTGTTGCGAGACATATTGAGCAGCTCCTCGGGGCTTATTTTTAGGTGGCTCCGCTGATAGTGAGGCTTTGCTCCACGCAAAGAGCCACGGCGTTGGATTTTTAACACTTGTGCAGCCAACTGTCTGGTTTTGGGGAGGAGTGCCTAATTTCTGTCACTCTACATGAAGATGAATAGGGGCAAGAGAAGTACAGCCACACGGTTTTGACTTTTGCAGCCTCCCCAGCCTGTCAAGCGTGGCCTGAGCCCCAGGACATTGTGATAGCTGTAGATTCAAAGCACATTTTTACTGCTCACGCCATCCCTCATGCCTCCAGCAGATGCAGGCTGAAGGAAGTGCTGCTCACCAGGGCCTCCAACAGCCTCAGCTCTGGGGTTGCCCCCACAGCAGCTCCCAACTATCAGCTGACTGAAGTTCTAGTTCCTTAGAGGACACCGTTGACTTCAAAAATCAGATATTTAACATTCAAGCCAGCAGAGAGTGTTCCTTTGCTGCATGCGCAATAGCACTGAAGTGCCACCATGAGTCTCCCACCCCGCAGTTCAGAAGGGAAGAAGCTTCACCTCGTGCAGGCTTTCCACAGGCTTTCCACACGCTGTTCACACAGGACAACCTGCGTGGGCAGCAGGGCTGGTCCCCTGGCAGCACGCGGGTTACAGCCCAGCCTGAGGCTTGCAGAGGTGAGAATGAGATCAGATTGTGTCTCAAAACTATCTGTAGCATCTCGTCTGCTGTCTTACTGCTGCTGTGAGACCAAATCCTGGCCCCAGTAATATCAGATAAAAACTCACCTTAAATGAAACACGGAGCTGCTCTTTTATCCTGCAAAGGAGGAACTTTGCTATACTAAAAATAACTAAGTGAACAGAAAAGAGACAAATGAGGGGAAAGGTAGGGTTAGAATTAATGGGGGGGGGGCGGGGGGGGGGGGAGGGGGGAATAAAATTCAAGTAAATCGCATCACTAATTGACTCAATTCCTGGATTATAAAGCCAGAAGGCACCACTGAGATCACTCCTTCTGACCTCCAAACTCGTGCAGTCTAGAGAACTTCCCGGAATTAATCCATGCTTTGAACCTAAGAGCTGTGGCTGAACCAGATGATAACATTCAGAAAAATATCCTGTCTTCATGAAGTAAGAAAAATCTGCTTTGTTACTTTGTGCACACGTCTGACTATCTAGCAGGCAGAACTCTTTTCTGTCAAATAGCTCTTCAACGTGAAGTTTGTGCTCCAGTCACTCAATAAACTCCACTCTTTGGGTAAACTAACGACAAACCCTGAGATCTTGCTACCCGTTGGGAATTTTCCTAGCTCTTCTCTGAACCCTTTCAAACTTGAGTATTTCTGTAAGACAAATACGAGACCTGGAAATGGTGACGGCACCAGTGTTAGCTGCACGGACAGTATCACCTTCAGCAGCCTCTCTGGTGGGACCTCCACAGTCTGCATCAACCCCATGCCCAACAAACTGCACTTTCTTCAAGCATATATTCCTTAGGAGCATTCAGTCTTGTTCAGAGGTCCTGCTCCTCAGTGCAGAACAGCCCATCCATCCTCTAAGCTTGACTTGAGATCTTAACATCTGGCATTATTTCTGTGCAACTGGGCCCAATTCATGGATCAGCAAACTAATCCAGGGCAATGTAGGTTTGCTGTCTTCCTGACTGGCTATCTTCTTACTAGCCAAAAGCTCTGAGCTAGCTGCAAACTTTCCAAGTAGACAGGTTTTCTGACATGCAACTGATTAAAAGAACCACACAAAACCAACAAAAAACCCCAAATATAAGATAAAAATCTGTACAGTTCAGGACTCTGCTGTTAAACGCCACTGATATTACAGGGTAGTTTTCATCCGTGAACTCTGAAGTGTTGGTTAGGAACGGGTTGGATTCAGTATTGCTATTTTACAAACTGGGAATATAAAGCACCAAAGTTGACTGACATCCCTGAGGTTACAGTGACAGACATCTCCAGGGTTACACTGACATCCCTGGGGTTACACCATAATGTGGTGCGGCAGGGTCCTGACAAGACCTTAGATTCTGGAGTTTAATGGAGCACCAAATCCACCAAAGCCCCACATCCAATTTAATAGCTCTCTACTAGATGGGTGATTTTTAATCCATTCAATATGCACCATGTATTAATTTCCCAATATTAATTTGGAGTCATTCATTAATTTGGAATTGGCTTACCTGCAGTAATCAAAATGTCACACTGAAGAAACACAAGACATACTGAAGTCTACCATCCCAACCTTGCTACTTTTACCAAACCAACGTGCAACCCCATCAAAAAAATCACATTACATTTGACAAGATTTGTTTTCACAAACATATATTGATTGGCATTAATTATGTTTTCCACCATTAATTCTTTATGAAATGAGTCTGAGCTAATCTATTTCATTATTTTCCCCAGACAGAAGGAAGTCTGGTAATTATTTAGGTCACAAGATTGCCTTACTTCCAGCTTTCTGAAAGTTCATCGTCCAAAACTTAATAAAAGCCACACTTAATTGAAGCCTCCACTTTCATCTACTTATTAAAATGCTTTGACCATTAACATATTTCTCTGTTTCCTAAAGGGTAGAGGCCCGTGCCAAGGAGGAGAGTCCACCTCGAGTGCTGCACACCCAAGCAGGGAAAGCGACTGCACGACGTGGAACGGAGTGAGAGACGTACGTGCTGCTGCAAGGAAATGGGACAGGTGAAGTAGATACTTTGATACGCGATAAAATGTGTCAGAGTTCTGACAGTACATTTTACCATTCAAAAGTCCTGGATAGTTCAGCTCTAGGTCCATGCACACGTGTAATAGCCCAGCCTGCCTGCAGTGAAACATACCTTTGCAGCCAGGAAGGCCAAAGGGCTCCTGGCTGCATTAAGAAAACCATGTCCAGCAGGTCGAGGGAGGTTCTCCTCCCCCTCTGCTCTGCCCTGGTGAGACCACACCTGGAATACTGTATCCAGTTTGGGACTCCCTGGTTCCCAAGAGACAGGAATCTACTGGAGAGAGTCCAGTGGAGGCTACGAGGACAATTAAGGGACTTGAACATCTCTCCTGTGAAGAAAGGCTGAGAGAACTGGGGCTGTCTAGTCTGGAGAAGAGAAGACTGAGAGGGGATTTTATTCATGTCTGTAAATATCTGAGGCATGGGTGTCACATGGAAAGGGCCAGTCTCTATTCCACGGTGCCCAGTAACAGGACAAGGAATAATGGGTATAAGCTGGAACATAATAAGTTCTACCTCAACATGAGGAAAAACTTCTTTTCTGGGAGGGTGACAGAACCTGAACAGGCTGCCCAGGGAGGCTGTGGAGTCTCCTTCTCTGGAGACTTTCCAAACCCTCCTGGCTCTGTTCCTGTGTGGCCTGCCCTGGGTGTTCCTGCTCTGGCAGGGAGGTTGGACTCAATGATCTCCAGAGGTCCCTTCCAACCCCATCCATTCTATGATCCTACAAACCTCCAAACTTTGAAGAGATGCATTTGTAGGCAGGACACGAGTCAGATAATTCATTAGAAAGGACCGCACTGATGAAGCAGCACTTGCAACCCACCCACACTGTAAGAGCAAAGTCTTGTTCGGGCGTCCGCTGAGAAAGGCATTGCAGCAGTCACCACTAAAAGGCCACCATTCACTTGGAGGTGAAATGCAGTGAGTGCTGTTCAGTCCTTTTCCCTGCCTCATGACACACCAAAACCACCTCAGCTACCATGCTGGCACCTTCGAGTCCTGAGTACAGATGCCTTCCCCTGCTCTGAAATCGGCTGCTGGACATGCTCCGATGTCCTGGTTTGAGTGAAAACAGAACTAATTCTGTTCAGTAATTTTACTTTTCAGCTTGGTTCTTTTAATTAACTGCACTTTCTGAAGTTAGCAGCCTGTTCTCACAGACAGTGTCTGCTTCTAGCAGTGATAACACCTCATGTTTAGAGTTACTACCAAGGATTGGTATGCAGACCAAGGCCACTGCTGGGTCCTGTGTACCACACTGGGGGGTGCAGGAAGTGAAAGGCTGCACCTGCAGGGAGGAGCGGACAGGACGGGTGACTCTAAACTGACCAGCGAGGTATTCTATCCCATATACACCATATTCGGTCTAGAGCTGAGGGACCCGAAGGGTCTCTGGGCTTCTGGGCTCTTCTCTCCCCTCTTGGACTGCTTTGCCAGCTTTTGCTTGGCTTGGCTCGGCTCGGGTTCTCTTTCGGTTCCTTCCTCAGAGCACCCAAGGAGGACTCTGTCCGTTCTGCCTTTGATCCGATCTGCGTGTTCCTGAACCCGGTACCAGAATCCAGCTCCTGAACACAGCTCCCGTCTGCTGCGGGGCCCAGTCTGGGACTGCCCCGGTGCCTCCATAGCATCAGTGGTGACGGTGATGTAATTACCATCAGGGGGGTTGGGTTCCATACTGGTTTTGTATATAATTGTATATATTCCATTATTATAATTATTAATTTCATTTTCACTAAAGCTGTTCTAGTTTCCTTTTCTAATCTCTAAGTCTCTCTCCCTTATTCCCTTTCTCTTTCCCCTCTGGGGTGGGAGGGGGGTTAACAGAGAGCGTCTGTTATAGGTCTAGGGGCTGCCCTGACCCTAAACTGTGACATCCGAGCAGTCCTCCTCTGGGGGGGAGGCAGAAGCTGCCCACCATTTATTTTGACACAGATAAAGGTTTCCAGCAACAGGGTCTCCTGAAAAGCTGCAGAAGTTTTATACAACATGAAGGCAGAATCAGCAACTATTCATCTTCCTTTTGTCACTGCGGCTTTTAGGGTGAACTCCTCAGGCAGAATCAAGTTTACACCAAGCAAAAACAATAGAAAAAAGGGTAATACGAGAATATTTAATTTGAACTAGAGTGAACCTACTAATTTAAGGGAAGATACAACTTTGAGCTACACTATTCTGTTTGTCCATCAGATAGCTTACAGAAGGGAGTAAGGCTGTCACCAGAAATGACAGGGTTTTCTCAAGCTGTTCCCAAGAGAAGAAGCTGCTCTTGCAGAGGTTTGGAGCATACACCCACCGCCCAGGAGAGCTGTACGGGGGCTCCTGCTGCAGGTGCTGAGAAATCCCCAAGATTCCAGTGCAACCTGCCTAGACTGGTCCCCCCGAGGCTGCATGGCTTTCTGAGGAGCTGGGATGCTAATAGCTCTTCCTTCCCTCACGTGTTTTTCCCCTTTCCCCCTATTCCCAGGGACAGTGCAGAGGGAGACTTTCATTGCTCCCCCCTATCACTTTTTACCCCTATATATATTTTTTTATTATTATTATTTTTCTCCTTACCCTCTTACCTACTCCCAGATAAGATCTCTGCTCCCTTTGGAGTGATTTTGGTTTGTGTCTTATACCAGGTAGATAAAAGGATGCATTTGTAAAGTTAGTTGATAGAACTGTTCTTTGCTTGTAATGTTAATTTCAGTTCTACAAACTCTCTCCGGATTTGCCCAGGGACACAGCGGATATCTCTTAAGAGCCTCATGCTTCATTTTTACCTCTTAGTAACGTTGGAAGCATATCTTTTAGGAGCATTATGAGAATTAATTAGTGAATGCTTCCAAAACCGTCAGGCGAGCGCATACATTATTATTCTCTTCATGCAATCTATTTCCTTGTGACGTACTCTATTGAGCCAGAAGCCAGGATTCCTCTGTGGCATCCGAAAAGGATGTGTCGGAGGCAGTGGATCAATTACTTGCTACGATTCAAAAGCCAGAAGGCTCCTTGGATGGCTCCCACGACGCCAACTCTCTCTGCGAGCGGGGACTCAGTGCCCATGTACGGCAGCTGACACACGGTGCCGATAGCCCACTTACTAAATCAAGCCTATGCCAAGCAGCACGGTGACAGCCTGACAGCGATGCCGAGATGGCCCTGGCCACTGAAAGGGAAACGCAGTTCTGCACGTTCCGGCACACTTGCTGCCAACAGTCATGTTCAAGCCTAGGAGCAGGAGGTTTCTACCCATCAGTCGACAAAAGGGATTACTGAAACAAGAGCAAACTTCTTGTCCATCACCTAAGTTTCCTTTGTCTTCCTGCACTACCCAGCTTTGGTTTCCAACACTATCATACTTAGTCTGCTCATGATTGAATACAGGATGCGCAGTCACATTAAGAATTAATATCTAGTTTTAATCTGTTTTCCAGGATCCTCCACAAGGCAACTTTTTCCTTTGGCAACTTCAGTGCCCATAAAACCCAGACAGACTCTCTCCTCACAGCAGCAATCTTTCCTTGAAAATATGAAATGCTATTTCTGCCGAGATTGTACGTTAGCTGAAGGAAGTGTGCTATGCAATTGGGAATTGATTAATGTGAAGTGTAAAAAGAAATGGGGGGGGGCTTTTCCTTAGAAATTTTTTTACTTTTCGGTAGAAAAATCAGACGCCAAACGTCCAGCTGAAAACCTGATTGGAAACAGAAATTCCAGCTCAGAAGTATTTCGTGGTGACTCACAAGAACAATAGTTTAGTGCCTATTGCTCCCAATTGCCTTCTAATGGCCAGTTTCCACATGTGGACCACCAGGACTGGGAGCAGAGTTGCCTCCTTTTGGGAGTATTTTTATTATTGGCATGGCATTTGCTAGCACTGGATCCACAAACTGAATCGAGAGGGGGGAAAAGGGGGAAGTAGAATAAATTCCTGTATGGGGAAAAGCAGATTGAGAGGTCCTGGCATGACAAAGGAATAAAAATCACGTCTCTGGATATGTTTGATATATCTATTAGAAGTCCCTGTCTTGGGATGCACTCTGTAGGAGAGGGAATTAAACATCAGATCAAAAAAAACACAAAACCCAAATGAAAACCCCACTACATCACATTTATTTCCTAAATCTCATGTTCTGTGAGCCAGATTCTCCATCTGCTGGGACCTGACTGATGATACTGGATGTCTTGAGGTTGGCAATGACACCAATGCACCTAAATGTCCTTCCTCCCTACCCAGCTCAGCTATCACAAGGAGGCCCTGGAGTACAACAAAGTCACAGTGACCCAAAGAGAGGCTCTCACAAGCATCATCAGGAGCACTGCTAGTTTACAGCTCTGCAGTTTGGGGAAGTCTAACGTACTCTTTGCAGATGGACATTTGGTAAAAGAAAACATTGCTTACTGGCTTGAGAGCAGCCCTGAAGAGAAGGACTTGGGAGTGCTGGTGGATAAGAAGCTCAACATGAGCCATCAGTTGCTCTTGCAGCCCAGAGGGACAATTGTGTCCTGGGCTGCATCAAGAGAAGTGTGGCCAGCAGGTTGAGGGAGGGGATTCTCCCCCTCTACTCCACTCTGGTGAGTCCCCACCTGGAGCACTGTGTCCAGTTCTGGAGTCCCTATTAAAGGAAGGATATGGATGTGCTGGAACATGTCCAGAGAAGGGCCACCAGGATGGAGCACCTCTGCTATGGGGACAGACTGAGAGAGTTGAGGTTGTTCAGTCTGGAGAAGAGAAGGCTCTGGGGAGACCTTATTGTGGCCTTCCAGTATCTGAAGGGGGCTACAGGAAAGCTGGGGAGGGACTTTTTAGGATGTTGGGCAGTGGTAGGACTGGATAAAATGGATTAAAACTAGAGATAGGTCAATTCAGGTTGGACATTAGGAAGAATTTCTTCCCCATGAGGGTGGTGAGACACTGGCACAGGTTGCCCAGGGAGGTGGTGGAAGCCCCATCCTTGGAAGTGTTTAAGCCCAGGCTTGCTGGGGCTCTGAGCAACGTGCTCTAGTGGGAGGTGTCCCTGCCCATGGCAGGGGGTTTGGAACTGGATGATCTTTAAGGTCTCTTCCAACCCTGACAAGTCTCTGATTCTATGACTGTTTGAAAACAAAACAAAATGAAACAAGATGTCATTTCCATAAAATCAGTTACAGTAGCACATTTTTCAATAGGCCATAAAAATAAAGTAATATTAACTTTTGCCTTCAAGGACCTCACTACATCTGCTTAGTTCAGAAAGGGCAGGTGAAGAGAGATGGCCAACGTCTACAACATTTTTGACAGTCACTGAGGAAAAAAAAATAGGAAAAGTCCTTTTGGATTGTCAACTTTTACTCCATGGTTTATCTTGAAATATGTCATTTCAGTGGCTCACTGGAGCCATTCTGGGAGATGGGAGCCTCCCAGTCCCTGTCCTGGCTCCGGTGCTGCTCTCAGCCAACTGTCCCACTGCCATCACAATCGGCACGTGGACTCTACGTCTACTGGACGTGAGGGGGGCACCTCATAAACTCCTTTGGCACAGAGAACTTGTTCATACGAGGAGCTGACAAAAGCTGCAAACACTTTCTTTCCTACCAGCTGCTTGGGAATGTGACGATGATGATAAGGAGACAAAAATCTCCCTGTAGTGAGTCACTCTTCTGCAGAACAGTAGCCCGAACCTCATCAAGATCTGTAAATAGGGTATTTTTGCTCAACATTGTCACTTGACAGATAAAGTTTGGGGTTTTGTTGTAATGTTGCTGTCTTTTGCAAAGAGATGCATCCTTATGATTTCTGTTGGGGATATTTTGTTCCTTTTGGTATGTGGAGTTTATTGCAATTGTTTATTACTTCTACAAACTGCCCCATATTATGAAGAACAATTCTTACGTAGTTCATACCATTAAATTAGCCATAGAAAACATTTACATATGTCTGTCAAAAAACTTTTGTGAACAGATTCTAGTTAAGTCCTAGTTAAAAGAACTTTATGTGCCATAAAGTCCTCAAAAATATTAAAAATCATATTTAAAGCATTCTCATAAAATGCGTATTGAGAAAAGACACATTTAATTCTCAGAGGCTCCGTTATTGAAGCAAAAATTAATATTTGTACTGTTTCTAAATTGCAATAAAATTGCGAGGATGCAAACGGTATCCTAGCTCATAATCTATAAACCAGTCACAAACGTTAAATCAACTGTAAAAATGATTTAAAATCTACACGACTAATTTTATTAAACTGATTTAAAATCACATTTGCGCTACCTTCACTTATTAACTGTATTTCAGACAACACTGTGGTTATAACGGGTTTGCATGATACACAAGGCAAAGAAACCACCTGTTAAAAGGGACAAGACCTTTCCTCTTCTGGGCCAGCTTCCTTAGCACGTGCTTGTGGTAAACAGGAACATATAAACTGAAGACGCAGAGGCCTTGTTACGTTCTGCAGTCAATTCCCTGCGATTTTATGGTTGTTCCTTTCAGTTTGCTTATTCAGAAGACGACGATTTTTAGCCTCGGTTCCAAGCTTAGGAAGCACTTTGCAAATATGAGTGAATACCTGTAAAACTGTAGTAATTTCCACTATCCTCCCTGCTTCTTGCAGATGGGAGAACTGTGGGCTGTGACTTTCCCTTTCGCTCTAGCGCAGAGCCAACTAAATCCACAGGGCTATTTTTGGTGTATTTTGGGGGAGTCAATTAGAATCAGCAGCTGATCTCAAGATAGGAAAGAAGGGGTTATACAAAGATTTCAGGGAGCTCACAAGCTCTTGCTGGCTTTCCAGTTATTATTTCAACGCCTTGGGAGTTAATCCCATCGCACACTCAGCCTGGGGAATGGGCTGTGCGCTGATGGGGTCCATCACCCAAGGGATGGGCATCACTACAGTCAGTCAGGGGCAGCACAGGGAGAAGAGGCTACAAGAGTCCTGGGTCCCTGATGTAGGATTCTATGTACAAAACTACCAACTGTGGCAAAAACGTGGGAGAGTTATGATACAAATGCCCCTTACATCCCAATTAGAATCAAATGTGGGTAAAAGGAGGCTTCTCCAGTCTAGGAAATAAAGGATGTATTTCACTATGTTTTTTATTCTATTTCTAAATTAATATTAAAAAAAAAAAAAAGAAAAAAAAAGGAAAAAAAAAAAAAAGAGGCTTTGGAGCCTGATGATAAGCACAGGCACAGTGCACATGATGTTCTGGGGGTCAGGGTCTGTCCTACCCCGCGAGCTGCTACTGGTGGCACTGGTCCCTGTATAATGCTGGTGGCTGTGGGAGCCTCTGCTGCTGCCATCCAGCACCACTGACATCAGTGGGAGTTTTTTAAGTGTTTATTAAAGAGAGAGACGCAAAGTCTTCTCACCCTGCCTTCCAAACATCACAAATAGTAATTCCATGGGAACAGGGAAAATCAGAATGTCAAACTCTCCACAGGGCAAGATATTTGTGTTTGGGTTTTCTTCTCCCTTTAGTGTATCCCTAATTTAAAGCATATGACCCTTCACAAAGGAAACGATTTCTTGCTGTTATACCACGAGACATTACAAAAACATTAGGGATAATTCATGTGCAATTTAAAACAGAACCCACAGAGCAACTGGTGGTCTAATGACAGCACACCACTCTGTGACACCACGGGTATAGGGACGGTCCTTTGGTGCCAGCAGCCTCCAGAGAGGGGTGTGGAGACAATACGTTCACTGCCAAGGAGGGGAATGCTGCAGTATTCTCTTTTTTTGCTGTGTGACAAATTAGCAGTAGCCCTTGAAAGCACCTAGCGGAAGCCCTTACTCCATCAGAGGAGCTGGTAGGCAATGTCTGAGCCTCCCACCATCCCACACCCCATCTCAGCAGGTTTTTGCAAGGCCACCAGCAGCTCCAGCTGGTGCCAGACAAATGGCAAGGAGCCCTCCAGGGAGTAGCAGTGGGGCTGGGCGTTGGTCAAGGTTCGAGACCATAGCACGAAGCTGGAGCCTAAGCGTCAGGGCTAATGTTTGCCCTTTGCTCTGCCCTCCCTTTCCCCTGGCCTCCACAATTTCACTTCCTGCTGTGAGCATTTCCAGGAGGGCACGTGCACTTGACACGAAGGCAGGAACCACCTCCAGCAAAAACAAGTTTTCTAGAGGTTTTTTTGGCTCAATAAACCGCATTCAAGTGAAATGCTGCTGGACCTGCCCGTGCCCTGCTGGAGGACAAAAAGCGCAGCATCACATCTGTCTTCTTAAATCTGCAGATTTCAGCAACTGTTTCTTTCAAGCGTTATCTCCTCACCAGCTAGTACTGACCTTAGACATAAGGAACAATCAGCAGGATTCATGCAGATAAATATTCTAATGCGCTTTATCTTAGAGATGCTGCAAACATGTTTGCAAGACAGACACCGTTACTGCTCTTTCAAGACTCTGTGTGACCTTTAACATCATTTTCCCCAAAAGTTAATTTCTGTGATTAATGCAATATACTAAAACCCATAAATCTGATCATTTGAAGGATTCAAATTAGGAATTATTGACAGCTGATAGAACAGAAGTGCAGAGATGAGGCAGATTTTCTCATCTGTCCATCTAAATGTTGGAATATGTATTGATTAAAATATGACATGGTATAGAACCCACCATAAATCTAAACTCTATTAGATTAACACAGGCATTCAATTAACATAAAATGACAACCTAAGAGAAAAGCCTTGAATGTCGGTCTATCTCGGTTTGTAATGTTTTAACTCACTTATCTGGGCAAGTTTTGAGGTAAACAGAGACACATGCCTGGTTTCACCTTGGCTGGGTACTTGCTGGTATAAAGTGAACCCTCAGGTGAATATCAGCCCAGTGCCCTGAGGACACTCACTGATTTTCCAGTTGAAAATACTCAAATATTCAAGCCAAGCACAGAGTACAAAACTGTATCCATGACAATAAGGCCCCTGTTTCCAAAAATAACCTGTTTAGTGCCTGTTATGCACGAATCCCCTACACCTAGAAAAGTCCCTTCTATTTGAAGTTCCTTCAGCAATTATTCATTCCATGAAAAAGCTGAAATATCTCTAGACACAACAAGAATGTGAACAGCAGAGGGAACTTTCCAGGTAGAAACCATAAAAACAACAAGCACACAAACCAGGAAAGCCCTTCTCTGAGCAGTCCTAAACAACTCTCAGCCCTTACATGTGTTACTCGTGGAGGTGGTGGAGTCACCATCCCTGGTGGTGTTTAAGAGATGGGCAGATGTTGTGTTTAGGGACATGGTTTAGTGGTTTTTGATAGGGCTAGGAATAAGGTTGGACTTGATGATCTTGAAGGTCTCTTCCAGCTGAAACTATGGTCCATCTATAGAAACCTCTGGACTCTACACGTGCGTCTATAAAAATCTTGCAAGGAAGTTCAGAATTTCCTTCGTACCGCCGAGACCAAAGTACGCTGCCTAAAGCACCCAGAAGAGATGCCTCAAAATAAATAAACAAACGTATTTTGAGCTTTCTATTGCCTGTGCAAAATAAAGAAGCTGGTGGAGTAGTGTGGGAAAACAAACACCATAGTTCTGGCACAGGGGAGGGTTGCACTCCCTCTTGCTTAGTACCCCTGCTGAACGGAGCTCCTTTTCACAAGCCCTGAAAGGGGCAAAACCCAGTCTCGGTGGTAAGGTGCAAATTTCTCTTGCTGTGTAGCTGGTTGAGACTGGGAGCCCTCCCACTGGATCAGCGTGGCAATGTGGGTCAGAATATTGCAGGGACCAGACTTCAGGCTTGATGCTCACAAATGCTGCACGTTTGCCGTTTCATTCAATTTTAGCTGGCGTTAGAATCACTGACACTTAAACCCTCAAAGACTGGGAAACCCTGCCCACGTGAAAAAACTGTCGGGCTCAGAGCACCTGCATGCGCAGAGAGGCATGTTCCTCTGCCTGTACAGGCTCAAGGCTTCCCTTGAGCTGCTGAAACCTTAAAGGAATCCTATAGCCCCAGTCCCCAGCTGCTCTGCAATGGCAGCACCATTCCTGACACGGCTGCAGTGAAGCTGGCTGAGCCCATCTGTTCCTTTCTCCTTCTGGCCAACTCATCCTATCAGGGCCACCTTTTGCCAGCCTTATTCTTCCCAGTAATCAATAATTACCTTTCTCCGCTCCCACTGATGACTTCTGGAAGGGGTAGCCTTATGTCACTGTAGCAATTGAAAGCATAATCTGTGCTATAATGACTATTTGTCTAGGGTTCACAATTGCAAATGGGAAAGCGTTAACCCCAAAGCTGACAGGGAGAGTCTGGCTGGCTGGAGCTATCCCCAACTGGTGAATCCTCCCAAGAACAAAATTACTATCTGTTACTAGTCTGCAATTATGTTCACATTTTAAAAGATACTAATCTTCTCTCTTTCTCTCCTTTTCTCCAAAGTACCACTATTTAGGCTTATACATTCACAGTTGCTCCGGAAAGCCATTGCCCATGTTCTGTTCGTACATCCATTACATTTAATCTATCCTCAAGCCTCTATCCAATATTTACATTATAAAATTTCATACTTTCTGAGAAGTTAGCTTTCATATTACATTTTCCCCTCAAAGAGAAACTCAAGCTCACAACCAAGAATGTTGCTAACAAGCACTATGTGAAACAAGCAAGCTCAAAATGTGTTAAAAAAAAAAAAAAAGAGAAAAAAACCAACACATTTTCATGTAGATTTGTTAAGCGTTCAAATTTTTTTATATTGTTTACTTGTAATCATTTTCAATAGCTGATTTAAAATTTGCTGTTCTGAACTGGGAAAAACAAAAAAGGCAAAAGAAAAAAACCAAACAAGGTTCTGTTCAAAAGAAATGTGCAGGATTTCAGCAATTCTTTCAACAGCAATCTCAGCTTTTTCACACTCAGCAATTCACCGTAACTGGCTTTCTCTACCACGATCAGTCGATGGAAAAAGGTTCTTCAATGGGCTAGTATTTCAGATGAAAAACCCAGGTTGTTAAAAATTCCCTAATCTACGGGACAAACAGCAAGGTGTTAAAAAGGCTGCTTTGGTGCCGGGCAGTGATCTCTCAAGCAGCGAGCTACAGATGTGCCGGGAGAAGCCTGACACAGTCAGCTCAGCAGCCTTGGCCCAGATGCAGCTGGTTCATCCTGTACAAATAAGATCTCCTGAAGTGCTCAAACTTCTGCGTGTTTCCATAAATCAAACCAAACCAAACCCATCCAGGTTTTTGGTTGGTTTTTTTTTGCCTCCTTTCTCTTCCACTTTTGTGCTTAAAGGAGGCCAAGAACCAAGTGAGTACATGATTAGTAGAAATGGAATCTGAATTGTGGCCTCACCCCCAGAAAACAGGGGCTTCTTGAGATTAATTGGAAAAGCAAAGAAAATAACCCACTTCAGCTCAAACTGTTTCTGAAGTGCCACAGTAAGCTCCATACGATGTGAGTGCATAAGCTTTGTACGATAAATATACAGCACTGATGCTTTTAATGTGGTAAGGAGGAGAAACCGTGGTTCACTGAGGACTGATGTCCTGGAGGTGTGGTGGGGCTACGGGCCCTGTATACCTCTGGGACAAATCCTTGTCCCATGGCACCAGCAGAAACCCCAAATGCCTCCAGCACTGCTGTCCCTGGGATCCCCTGGAGCCAGGGGAAAAGCAGAACGCAGATGTGCAGGGCTCTATTTCCCCTTCCCACCCACTCCCCAGCAGATCTGTTGTTCTCAACTCTCCCCCAGAATTTCTTTGCCCTCACTGAAAGCTGTGAAGCACACTGTGATGATTGAAACCCAATATTTAGTCCTGGCAGAGGTACCAAACGGCATTGTGTCGAATCAGCTACACCGCTAAGCAAAATAACTGCACTGAATTGAATAAACAAAGCAAGCAAAAACACAGAATCAAGGAATCACTAAGGTTGGAAACTACCTTCAAGATCATCAAGTCCAACCACCAAACCATGGTCTGAAGTGCCACATCCAGAGGTTTTTTTAAACTCCTCCAGGGCCGGTGAGTCCACCCCCTCTCTGGGCAGCCTGTTCCAAGGCCTCACCACTCTCTCAGCAAAGACATTTTCCCTAATATCCACCCTAAACCTCCCCTGGTGCAAATTCATGCCTTGCTCGGTGTGTTGGCTTTGTGGCAAAATGCACAAATATCCCATATCAGGGAAGGAAAAATCTGACTGTAACAAGTGCCTTTGACTCATTTCTTTGACGAGAAAGTTGAGCAAGGAGCACAGATTAAACCCATCAGAGCAGCAATGCCGCAGAGGGTCTGTGGCAAAGTGGCCTTTGGGCACCCTATGGAGATGAGGCTCCTGCCATCACAAAACTGGCCGCAGCTCCAAGGGCTTGTCCCCAACAAGTTTGAGAAAGGGAATGAAAGGAAACCTGTGGGGCTGCGATTCTAACACACATAGATATTGTATTTAACACCATCTGCCTCCTCTAGAAACTCATAGCAACATCCCCTCGAGAGGCAGCACAAGATGCGCAGAGAGGGGAGATGAGCGAGTCATCCCACTGCAGCCTTGCAGAGCACCAGAAAACCCACTGGTGGGGGAAAGGGGGACCACAAGGAAAAGAGCATCGTTACTTGTCTGAAAGTGGCTCTGCGTTTACAAAGACCACCTGAAGCCGAGCTGGCTAGTGCAGAGGGATGAGCTCAGCTCTTGACAGAAAGAGGAGACATCATATTTTGTGTGCACTTCCAACTGTGATAACTTACATCAGTACTGAATTTAATTTGAATAATGTGAACGGTCTCTCAGACCCTTCAGAAGAGAAGTAGTTTAACATCTGCAACATAGACTAATGCTGGAAAAAAAAATATGACGTGCTATTGTGTGTTCAGACATCCATAGTATTTGCTATTTGTTTAGAGTTTTATGGAGTTGGGAAGACAGATGGAGGGTTTGGGTTGTTTTTTTTTTTTGTTAGAGAAAGGCAAATGATAGCAACCTTACTGGATGCCTTGTAGGAAATCTCAGTGTGACAACAAAGCCTCTAGATACGAGTTGTAAGTTGAAATTAAGCTTTTCCATTCAAGAAATATGAACTAGATTGAGTATGGCTTGGGAAAAAAAAAATATCCGCAACTTTTCCCAGCAGACTGAGGGCACACTTCACCACAACATTTTTTTGATGCAAAACTTTGTGATCCCACAGAGTGAACCCACCCCCTTGGCCGGGAGCTGCCGGGGTGAGCAGAGGCAGGACAGAGAAAGGCCAGCCTGAAACGACTGAAGAGGAAGCATCTTCCTAACGTCACAGCAGGGTTGAGGAAGTGGGAAAGTAAAAACCATTGGAGGTGTTTTATTTAAGTGCCGAGAGTGGATGTTATCAAGAACAAAATCATCACTCGCCCCAGCTCTTCCTAACTGGAGACAAAAAGCCTTCAACTCCACGCGGGCCTGGGGCGGGCAGCGTGGGGAGATCTCTCCTCAGGCTCCTGTAACGGGAGGCTCTGGCTCCTCTCCTCCTGAAAGCTGAAATGACACCCCAGGCACTTCGTAACTCCCTGTGCTAAACACCCAGGTTCACCCTGCTCTAGTTGGAGAGACCTTGGTTAAATTAAAAGAAAAGAAAAAAAAAAAAAAAAAAAAAGATGTGTTCCTGCTTCTTGTTTGTGGGTCGTGGGCTCCCTCTTGTGGCTCTCTCCACATCTCCACCTATTTACCAAGCTCCCTGAAGCCAGTTGCAAAGTCAAACCCGGCTGGGCACCCACTGGAACTGGCCCCCCTCAAATTCCGCGGGTGCCACCGGTACGGTTATCTTTTGTCCCAGTAACCTGCTGCTTCGCATTTCAAATTCTCTTTAAACCTGAGGTGTAAGAAATGTCCATTCTCGATGTGCGCTCCAAGCCCACACCAGCTCAAACAGGGAGTGTGGCACATCCCCTGCCAGTTCTGCTGGATGCTGAGAGGTTTTTGGTACCTCCCTCGTCTCCTGGACACCCCCAGAGGACTAGTCCTCTGCTGTCCTTCAAAACTCAGGTCAGCAGTAGCCTCACTAGGCACAACTCTCCCTGATTTCTGGGTTTCTAGAGTGAAGAAGGATATAAAGCAGCACAGCTGAAATACACCTGGCCCTACAGTATTTTTTTTCCTGTAAGTACATCATTTACCTTCATAACAAGTCAAAGGAAAATCCTTGCAGCAAGTGAAAGGCAACTTCAGCAGGAGCACCAGGACAGGACTTAACTATGGTTCAACTCAAACTAGCTACCACCACACCACTTTCATTTTGAATAAAATGAGCAAAGTACCACCAGGAAAGAGAGGAAAACAGAACTGCGATAGCCATAAAACATCTCATGGCACCTACTTCCAATAAACCGGATTAAAAAGAGGAGCTTGAAAGCGGTAAAACATTAAAGAATAGACATGCTAAAGAGGTTGTGGAGTCTTCTCTAGAGGCTTTCAAAACCCACCTGGCTCTGTTCCTGTGTGGGCTGCCCTGGGTGACCCTGCTCTGACCTGGGGGTTGGACTCAATGATCTCCAGAGGTCCCTTCCAACCGCTACCATTCTATGAACTGTCAAAAGTTGTGCTGCAGGAAGAAGCACTTTTTTTGGACAAGCAATCATGTTTCTTTCACTTAAAAAAAAACCCCAAAAAATCCAGAAGAGTCTTTGTGCTACAATCTACAGCTGAGCTTCTTCAAATGCTTCTTGGATGTCACTCCAAATGCTTATAGCCAGAGAAGCACATACATAGATGGTAGACACAAAAGTAGATACATAATTCTGAATTCAAACATGGAACTATTGCTAAATAACAAAATAATGGGCTATGAAGAACGTGTGTCTTTCAAAGGGGAAGGAACCAAACTAGGCAGCTCAGTGCGTTTGAGATCTTGGGAACCATACCAAAGTCAGAGAGTAACTCCAGCTTCTAAGAAAATCTCCAATATTCTATAACTAGAATATTTTGTGCCCTTTCTTACACAGGCATCCTAACCACAAAGTACACATGATACGATTTTGTGTGCATCGCGTGCCTTTGTGTGTACATTAGCATTTGGAGAGCTCCGCGCTGTAATGAAAAGGAATCAAAATGTTCAAGTTGCACAAGAAAGAAAACTTATAAAACTGCCATCTCATGAATGCAATTTATTTGTTTGGAAAGACAAAGGATGAAACATTCCCACAGACCCACAAAGTCTACACAACCACAGGGCAGGGAAGCACATGAATATGCCAGGCATGAAGTTTTCAATCCCTGGTGCCTCAGCTAACAATGAGGGCAAGAGTCTTCTCAGCTGATTGTGTTCTTACTCCTAATTGCAGGGACCTGAGGAACCCAACATTCACAAGATTTCCTCTACTAGACTCTACTAGCACCTCAGAGAACTTTTATCCAGTTTTACCCATGACATGAAACACCATTGGACTCCTCCGTTTTATTTCAAAAAAGGAACAAAATTATTTATTACATATATTTATATGTAATATATACAAATATATAAATACATATATGTACAAATATTTATTACAAAAAAGGAACATCAAGATTCTGAGTATCTCTTGGGCTATCTGTTCCTGCGTTAGGGTTGTAGATCCCTCTCAATTTACTCTTTTATCTGCAAGCCCTTGAGAGGAGGAGACATGCTTGTAAGCAATGCCACAGGCAGAAATATTCAGAAAAGCGGTGGCCTTAGGCAGGTCACTGCACTGTCAAATACTACAGGGCCACACTTTGGAGGAAGATGCCAGCTCATGGAAGTAAAGGAGTGGGGAATAAATTAAGGGATAATAAGTGCTACACCTCAGGGATTTTATGTCATTCTTCTCTTACCTCCTACTGCCCCACTCTAGGTAAGTGGAGTGCTGTTCCACAACTGCTCGCAAGGGCACGTTTCTTCAACTGTGTATGAAAAAAATCAGAGCTGAAGCAAAGCTGTCCAGCTAGCTGGACGTGGGTGTGCACAGCGCACTGAATCCTGAACGCACACGGTCTCAAAAAATAGGACATCTCCCTCAGTAAGAAATCAGAAGGAACGATGCAATAAGAACACAGCCATTGATGTGGGAATCAGTTTACCTTATGGAGAAACAGCTCAGTGAAGTAACTCCTGATTTTTCACGCAGCCCGCCCGAATTGCTTTCCACACCAGCAGAGGAGGATGTGAGTGCTGATGGGGGACAGCTCTGAGGAGTGTTGTACCTCCCCCTAGCATTCAGGGGTCTCTGTCAGCAGATGCAGATGTTGTCTGACGCTCCTGGCTACCGAGAGCACACCTTGGACAAGGACACGTTCTGTGTCGCTGTGCCACCAAGCCCACCAGAGCTCAGCAGTGAGCAAGTGCTCACTCCTCTGTGGTAAAGCCAAAGTGGGCAGGAGCCGAGCAGGGTGGGGGGCAATGTACTGAGAGTGGAGAGAGAAACTAGCTATATCATACAGTACAAGGAGCAACTCAGGAAGTATTACCACGCGGCTCCTGCCTGTAATTGGAGACTCCAACCGGAACATAAACATGCACTGATGGTTCTTGAGATGAGGTGATTGCACGATTATCTGAAAACAGGATACAGACCTGCTAAGAGCTTGAAAATAAGATTCCAAACACAATCTAGAAAGACTTATATTTATGAAAAAAATAATAATAAAAAAATCCGTTTTGCCTCATCTCCTTTCAAAAACTCTGGTTACCAGAAATGGGCAAAATTCAGTTTAATGAACAGTGACCTCACTAACAGCAGACAGCACTGTGGTCATGGCCATGACTGGGTCACATCTTGCTCAGAGTATCAATACTGCCTTCTGGAAAGCAAGTTTTTTAATCCAGTATTTTAAAAATAGCCTGCTTCAAAGAGGAAGGGAATCAAATGCTGCATCCATTAGGGATAAGTAGTAAGTGAGCAAAGGCAGCAGGGAGGGATTCTTCTCTCAGTGAGCAGCTATCTGGCAGGAATACATGCCCAAGATGTGGGTTACTCTCTTCTCAGCAGAGCAGTGAATTCAGGCCAGGCCTCCTGCATCCTGGATAAGTTTCCTAACTGGTTGATAAAATGGCTGTCATCTCCTTCTCTGCCTTTCTGACAGTCTGTCCCTGCATGGCTTTTGCGTTTTCCTTTTTTTCTTTTTTTTTTTTTTCTTCTCCCTCCTGCCCCCCTCCCTAGAATTGCCTCATTTGATAGAAAACACAGTACTTTCTATGTTTCATATTATTAAACTAGCTAGAAAAAGAAATACTTTTTGGTTGAAATTGATTCCCCCCCCCCCCCCCCCCGCAAGACAGCCAAACCAAAAAGTCAATTGTTAGCACAGTCATAATAGGGACAGCAGTCTGCACTCAGCATTGTGGGCTACAGAGCAGAGTGAGCCAATACCACATCCCAGTACTCAATTTCCACTTCCAAATTTGGTGAAAGAAGGGATCCTCCGAAATGATGCACAACTCTGGATCCGCACACCTCCAAAAATCCTATTGCCTCTAAATTGGATCTCAGCTTTCCGGCTCAAGCCCCATTCTAGCACATACCCACATTTGCTACATGAACTTTTGCTCCCTCCCCAACTTGATTAAGAGCAAAAGAAAGTAACAGATGGATCCATGCTGTTCCTTTGTAGCCAAGAGATTAATGTTTGCATTGCATCAGGCTACTCTCGTTGGCACAAGGGAACATGCTGCTGCCGCCCCTGCAACCGGCACCTGCGCTTGCCGGGGCCAGCAGAAAGCAGAAAGGCCGTGTAAGGGAATGCAAATAGTGCTTTGGGGTGGTTGGAAAGAGGTGAAATGCTTCAGTGTGAAGACCGGCCGTGCCTCCCGACAGCAAACTTTGCTCCTCACCGGTGGCAGTTCACGCCTCGGCTGTGCGTCACTCTGCTAAAACGCTGTCACAGAGCCTGTCCTAAGGAAGGCTGTCAGTGAACAAACTTGGGTTGGGTTGGTTGGGGTTTTTTTTTTCCCTCCTGTATGCTGAAGCTATGGGTAATACCAAGAGGAAGAGAGGATAGGCTCCAAAAGAACTTCTGCCCCTTGTCAAAAGTCCAGCAGAGCTTCAGCCCAGGGCAGGTACCCTTGCCCACCAGTACCCTCGCTCCTATGTGCTATTTTCCCCAGGCAGAGAGGAGCTGCATCTTCATATTCTACGGCCAGGGTCTGACAAAGCAATGACACAATATCAGCGGTGATGAAAAGAGCCATTTTTGTCAGCGGTATCAGGATTAGATGCCGTGGGTGCCAAGCTGCAGGAGCCTGGGAAGCCTCAGCCACCAGCTCTCCTGAATCTGGGCTGAATAGGGCTTTGAGTAAGGTACAGCTTAAAAAAACCAACTCAGATTAAAAAAAAAACCAAACCAACAACTAACCAACACAACCACACATTTTTTAACAGAAAGTAGTGCAATTCCCTGAAGTTTTGCTGATTTAACCAACAGTGAGCTCTTCCTTTTCCCTTGTGCTGTTTTGCCCTGGGTATTAGGGCAGGTTTTTGTCCCATGCCCTGGACCTCTGACTGGTTACAGAAAAGGGCCGTGTATGTAGAGACACCTCAGCCCAGCACAGCCACTTGAGTCACGATGGCCCTGGGAGGATGGCCACCAGTGCTGACACCAGGGACTGAACTGGGCGGGCTCAAGGTGTGCAAGACTTGAAGAGCTCACCACCAACTACAGCCGCGTATTTCGGCTCCTTGCTGTGAAAGAGGATGGACTTCACATGATTCTCTCTGCAATCTGTGAAATTTAATAACCACTGCCACATATCAGGACATCTATCATACTCTATCTTGTGCAGCTGTTGAAAAACAACATTGGTGATCTCCATGCATAGATTCATTAAAAAGAAAAGTTTCAAAGAAAACTGAAAAACAAAGCCCAGCCATATGCCTACTTGACCTAGGATACATAAACCTGTTGTTCAATCCAGAGGAGGGATTACAGCATTACTTTTTAGTAAGTTGCTTTTCATATGGAAATTTCTTTTCACAGTAAAGCTCTCTATTTAATGGCATCAACATAAAAAACATCCTTATTTTTAGTTCCCTGATCATGGACATATAGATTTTTTTATAGTGTCTGCAAGCATACATTAACGTTCATTTCCCCACTCTCCTTTGTACTTTGTTAATGTCACAATCTGCTGTAAAACCTTGCCAAGTTTCTTAACTGTCATGTTAATTCCGAGACCTAGTCTGCGCTCTCTGACATTTCAGGACAGAACATGGCAGTAAAAATAGATTAAAAACAGCTTATAAGTATTATAAAATCTAGAACTTTACAGATGGTGGAATTATATCTGCTGAATGGAAAAATGGAAATCTTAGCAATTCAGAACACAATAATATTAGAACAGCCTATTGATTTCTAAGACAAATATTTTCAGGAGTAGCATAATGCTATCTGAATAGTCAGCAAAGCCCCCCAAAATGTATGAAAGTTGGGTGGTTTTCTCCCCCCACCACAACAAAAAAATTTCAATATTATGTTCTCATTATATGATA